>JAKCPI010001950.1:0-80882 GCA_023213315.1 Euborellia annulipes | reverse complement strand
CAAATGGACGAAATTTTTTTACTT
The DNA here is from genome assembly GCA_023213315.1 of Euborellia annulipes. NCBI lineage: Eukaryota > Metazoa > Arthropoda > Insecta > Dermaptera > Anisolabididae > Euborellia > Euborellia annulipes. The sequence goes on along the minus strand of JAKCPI010001950.1, from coordinate 80,858 downwards.
TTTCTCTCTATTTTCTCATTTCTGTAAATTATTTTATGCCTTAGTACGTAATAATATTGAAAGATAAAAATTCATATGCAAATGCAACGATGGTAAAAATGTTCCATTTAAGGGTGAAAAAATTAAGGCAAATACAATTTTTTTTTGAGATCAGCGAAATTAGGGAATCGATTAGTCGGATTATGCGAGGTATTACTAGTTGGGTTTTGAAAAAATTGTGGATACGATTAAAAAGGATCTTGAACAAATTTCATTTTTTCGAATTTATAAAATTTTGAGGTTCTCTCCCAAGGCCTCTCGTCTTATCCCCGCAACCTATTAAGAGGAATCCTTATACAAATTTCTCACCCTTTAGTAAAGGTCTTTTAGAAGAAAACAGTTCGGGTAGTAACAGTGTCCCTGAGCTTCTAATTAATATAGTTTTTGAGTGTATAGGAGGAAATTTGTCTAAGGACCTAAGTTTTTGCAACCACTCCCCTTCCCCCAAGAGAGCACACACATGGCCCTCGAGGTCAAAAACTTTGGATAGATCTAGAGTATTCCCAAATAGCTTGTAAAAATCTCTACAAGCAACAAAAATTCAAAAAATTGCTCTAGTTTCTACAAAAGCAAACTTTGATCAAAAAAATTATTTTTCCCTTTATTTTTAGCAACCACAATATTATTTTTTTTTTTTTTACTTTGGATCATAAAATTCCAGTTTAGTGGAGAGGAAGAAAATAAAATTTTATGCTATACTAATCTCAGAGTGTTTAATACTGCGAAAGTTTGGCTACTATTGTATTCAGAAAATTAAAATTCTATTATTCTAATTTTTGACCAGCCACAGAAGGGATAAAAAAATAAAGGGATTTAATTAACTCACATATCTCGAATACTTGCTATTAAGAATGAGAGGATGTTCATTTACCTGGAACAAAAAGAAAATATTATAAGTCAAAAAAAAGAACTCGTAAATCACGTCAAAAAACAAAAAAATAAGAGATAAGTTTAATATAACTGTTATTACTCAGTACATAAATGTGGAAATAAAAAGGCTTAAATATATTTGATAATAAAGAGTAATGCTTGAGAGTAGACAACCAAAAAAAATTTTTTTTTGGTGGTTAATTATCCATAAATAAATGTGAGTAGAACACATGTTGAAACAAATTCACTTCAAAAGGTTTTAAAAATAGAGAAGGAGATTCATTTTTTTTTCCTTCTTTCTAAGTGATTTAATATTAAGGTTTGTATTCATTTTCATTTTAAAGGTTTCGAGAGACTTCAAAGGAAGAAGAAGAAAGGATCATATTCAAATGAATTCATCTCATTAAGGGGTGGATTGTCCAATTGTAGAGAAAATCAAAGCCAAGAGGAGGATTTAACCCCCCCCCCGGGGTTAAATGAAGGTGAAATTTAAGGAGCAAAAAAACGAATGGCCTTTAATTAAGATTTATACTAACTTCTTCTGAAAACTACTCGATTGTAATTGGGAAATTTTTCGAAAAGAGTTAGCGTGATAAAGAAGTTAATTGTTTTATTTAAGGTAGTCGTTGTGAGCTGGCGAGCTGGTCATTAATATATCATTTGAATGACTTCTTTGATCTTTTAATAGAAGTGGTATTTATTTATTTATTTTTTTTAATTATATTACTAATGAGAGATATTGATATAGATAGCCAATGGATAAGTGTATTTGTAAATAAAAATTTCAAAAGTTTCCCTCTGCTCACTATCAGCAGTTGTTGTAGTATAAAGCAAATTCGTGAAAATTTTAACAAGGATTGTCATTAATAGTGACCGAATTTTAAAATTTTAAGCAAAATGCTTATTGCTGAATTTGATAAGCAACCATTAGATATTTAATTTCTACACCAATTACGAAAAACTAAGTTTATTGGGATTGCATTTTTTATGCTTTTTTTGAGTTTTTATGCTTTTTTCCCTTCGTGCTTAGGGAGCGTACAAGTATTACGTAACGCAATTTTTGAAGATTTTTACCCCCCCTCCTCCCCATGTAACGCGCCGTAACATTTTTTTGGACCCCACCTAGACGTTACGTAACGCTCAAGTGGCCATTTTTATCTAAAAGTCACAATTTTGTTGCGCAAAGTACCGGAAAGTCTCTAAAATACCAGTTACGTAACGCGTTGTTTACCCCCCCCCCTGTAACGCATGGTAACGTTTTACGAGACCCCCCTCCCCCAAATTGCGTTACGTAATACTTGTACACGAATATTTATATAATTACTTTCTCTTACCTATGTATATATGTAATATATATATAGAGAGAAAGTATTGGATTCATGTCAAAAATTCGATGTCGAGATTTTGATGGATCTTCACGTTTTGAGGTCCCCTGAATCCAAAAAAGTGGTTTTCGCGACATGGTCTGTCTGTCTGTGTGTGTGTGTGTGTGTGTGTGTGTTCAATTTTTAAGCATGAAGGAATTGAGCTATGAGGCTGAAATTTTATATTTAAGTTAATCACCCCCGGGACCGGAAAATAAGCTTTTAATCAAAATCGGCCAAAGAGTACTAGTACTTTACTGATGTACTTTTTCAGTTTTTTTCGATTTTCCAAAATTCGCTCTAACGATTTTGATTAAAATTCAAAAATCAATTATTTTTTAGATGCTCTTTCAAATGTATATTCTCGTTTTGCCCTCAAAATTGTTTGAAGCACACTTTACTCTTGTGCTTCATAGGAAGGATAGGAGAAATGGTTGCCATGGTAACAAAATATAAATATTTTCCCATACTTATAAATTTTACATCTGAATTCAAATATTCCCTACTGCCGGGAACTAAATACATGTCGACACAAAAAATCTGGTGTGACAAGCACAGTACACAACTTTCGATTACCGAAGGTAAGAGAAAGTTATTGTGCTGTGCGCCAGTCACACCAGATTTTTCAAAATAATTCAAAATAAATATTATTCAGCAAAAACGTTCATGTAAAGCAAATCCTTCGGTAACTGCGTAAATCTGGCTAGGGCCCCTGAACCCCCCTACTGCGTAATTTAGTGGGACACTTGGGAATTTAAAGTCACAGGTGGCCCGAGGCAGAGTAGGGGGTCCAGGGGGGTCCGAACCGAGGTAAGAGGTCTTAGGGGCCCTAGCCAGAGTAGGGAAGGCACGATTACGCAGTTGCCGAAAGATTTGCTTTACATGAAGCGTTTTCGCTGAATAATGTTTTGAATTATTTTTTAAAAATTATATAAATATTCGTAAAATAAGTTCAAATAAGCACGAAGGGAAAAAAAAGCATAAAAAATGCAATCTCAATACATAGCTTTTCGTAATTCGTGTAGAAATTAAATATTTAATGGTTGCTTATAAAATTCAGCAATAAGCATTCTGCTTAAAATCCGGTCTCTAATCATATAGTATCCAAATGATTTAAATAAATTCATCGGGCTACCTGGGATCCGAATCCGCGCCCCGTGGTCTATCAATATTGACATTTGTCAACATCTCTAGTCTCTCATTGCCTTTATTTTTTGAAATTCTTTTTATTTAAATAAATAAAGCCCTCGGGCCTTGGTGTAGTTGCTTGCGTACTGGCCTTCTATGCCAAGGGTCGCGGGCTCAGATTGGAGACAGTTCGATGATTTTATTGGCCTAAGCCATTTGGATATCAAATATTAATAAAATAGGAGTATCGTAAAATATGGCCTAAGTTGCCGAAAAGAGAGTGTGCATGTGTGTGTGAGTGTGAATGTTAAAAAAGTGTGTTAAAAAAAAAATCTATGCAGAAAGAACAAAACATACTACAGTAGAGAAGCGAAACTTATAAGCAAAATTCAAATTCGCGATAAGAAAAAGGTCAATATCCATCTTTTAATTGTTCCCAGGGAGTGTCAAAATCCAAATTTTACTAGACATTTGTGCCATTCTTCCATAATTGAAGCGTAAGACGTTTTCAAAAAAAAAAAAGTAAATTGGACAGCCCTAGTTAAAATATTCAAATAAATCAATTGAATTGCTCCCTAGAAATTATTTAGAGTAAATGGAGCATTAAATTCAAATTATATTATAAAATCATTATTACATTTTATGATTTTACAATTTTTTTTTTTTTTCTAAATGGTTAAAAATTGTTTGAATATTTATTAAACTTGCAATATTTGTTTCGAGGTATAATTTACAATAATAGCCTTATAATTTTTAAGCTATGATGACTATAAATGAGGTGGATAACCTTGAAAGAAAATATTGAGAAGGTCCGGGATGCAAAACCCATTAGCGAGTTTTTTTTTTCGTTTTAATATTGCTAGAAGAAATAAAAAAAGATTGGGACGTGGGTGGCTTTGGCTTGGTTCTTTTTTATCAAACGATATGGATCGGAGGCTGTCTGCCATCTCTCATCTCTCTCTCTCTCTCTCTCTCCATTGTGGCCAATGAGCGGATCCTGTGGGCCCCCATTAAGGCTCGTCACGCGGACCGGAAGCGCGTGTCCTGCGGGCCCCAACCCAGTCACTTCCTGTGGGAAGGAGGGAGCGCGGGGGTGGATCAAGCACCTAAACACATAACCACCCACTCATCCAACGCCCACTATCGCTCTCTTTTTTTTTTATCTACACACCTGTTATTTCATTGACAATTTTGTTTAAGCTTTTCCCACGTGGCATTATTTCATCCCTCTAATTTTTATTAATCAATTTAGAATAATCAAAATTTATTTTTAATTAAAAAAAAAAAAAAAAAATCTTGGATCTATATTAAAGAGATAAACTCATTTAGAGGTCTATTCTCTAAAAACAGACGTTAAATTTTAAAATCAACTAATGGGTGTTAAAAAGTAATCAGCGTTAAAAAATGCTATTCTCTAAACAAAGTTTTAACAGCGATGTTAACATGTTGCTTTTATTTTAAAGCTATCAAAATCATAACCTTACTTTTTAGGTTAAAGACGCCATTTTTATTTTAAACACGACAACAGCTTACGTTTCGGCCTTGGTAAAAGCCATTCTCGGATGACCACTAAGAGCTCCGAGGATGGCTGTGATCAAAACCGAAACGTCAGCTGTTAAAATATATTTTTAAAGAAAAAATTCTGGCTTCGTTTTTTTTAACTTTCATTCCTGAAGAAAAATATTTTTCTCAAATCTTATTTTCACGCCCTAGGGGGGTGCCTAATTTAAATATAAAATTTCAACCTCCTAGCTCAATTCCTTCATGCTTTAAATTGAACCCCAACAGACACACAGACAGACCATGTCGCGAAAACCATTTTTTTTTTTATTCAGGGGACCACAAAACGTGTATATCCATCAAAGTCTCGACATCGAATTTTTGACATGAATCCAATACTTTCTCTCTATTATATTAACATATATATAGAAGTAAGAGAAAGTAAAAATTCAAATCCGAATTGAGATTAGTTCTATAATAAAAAAGATGCGCTAACTCACCCCAGTAAAATTCTAAGTGGACTAATCATTTTTTACTTTTCTACCTATTGAAAAAAATCCCTACAAAATTCTGCAAGGGATTCGATGGGTTCCTAAGTTATCCTGTGTTATTATTATCTGTTTATGAGAGTTTCGAAATCTTCAAAAATTAATTCCGCCCCAGTAATAAGAAATTTTAGAATGAGATTAAAATGTTTCTATTCTACTATACATGTACTATTTAATAAATATTGAATATAAATTTTAACTCAAACGGAATGCACTTATTTTTTAGTAAAAGTATTAAAAGACATTAATATCTTTATGCATTATAGGGGATGGGGCATTAACCCCCCTGGTTAATGCCTTCTTAGCTCCCCCCTTTAAGGAAATTCTAGCCTTCACCGCGAAATTACTCTTAAAATAATTTGAATACATTTATTAATAATTATTTTAATTTTTATTTTAATTTTCAACCCTTAATCCACCCCTGAGTAAAAGTATATTAAGGAAATTTGATTAAGAAAAATATAGGCCAAATAGAAAGAATATACTGACTTAAGAAAAGATAAAAAAAATTCCCTCAGGCTTGGTATAGTTGGTAGCGTGCCTACCTTCTATACCGAACGCCAAATAACTTAAATTGAAATGCCTGGACCCCCAATATGTATATTATTAATTAATAACGGTTATCGTATATAGTCTTATATGGACTGAGTTGGCGAAAAGACTCTGTGTATGTGTGTGTGAATGTGAAAGAGAAAAAAAAGATAAAAAATAAAAAACTAATTTTTTTTCAATGACACCTACACTCCCCCTCCCCTTTTCAACAGCTTATATTTTCCCTCTACCCTTAGTGAAATCAAAATATTTAATTTCATATTCAAAAGAATCGTTTTTCGTAGTCAAATTATTTGTTTCTATCATTTTTTTTTTTTTTTCAACGATAAAATGCATAATAATCACCTTTAATAAGACACTCAAGAGGGTGTGTTGGATGACGGTGAGGTCAGGGTGGGTTGCACTATATTAATTATTCACTTTGATTCACTTTAAACTAGGGTCCGACCGAAACAATATTTTCAGCCGAAACCGAAACCGAAACCGAATATTCGGCCTCAACCTTAGTTTCGGCCGAAACCGTAACCGAAACCGAAACTTGTATTTCCTATAAAAATTTTTTTTCATTTTACCTTTTTTTTTTTTTTGAATTTTTTTTTCCCTCCCGTGAAAATCATGTTACCTTTTTTTTAGGGAGACTAACATTTTTTCTCCCTCAAGTGCAAATTATTTGACCTTTTTTTTTTTGCATGCGAGTCTCATCCCACTTTTTACTTTCTCTTACCTATGTATATATGTTATATATATAGAGAGAGAAAGTATTGGATTCATGTCAAAAATTCGATGTCGAGATTTTGATGGATCTTCACGTTTTGAGGTCCCCTGAATCCAAAAAAGTGGTTTTTGAGACATGGTCTGTCTGTGTGTCTGTGTGTGTGTGTGTGTCTGTGAACAAAATATCTCAAGAACGAAAAGAGCTAGGAGGTTGAAATTTTATATTTAAGTTAGACACCCCCATGGGACGTGACACGAAGCTTTTGAACAAAATCGACCAAAAAGTACTAGTACTTTACTGATGCACTTTTCAGTTTTTTTCGATTTTCTCAAAATTTGCTCCAACGATTTTTTTTAAAATTCATATATCAACTATTTTTTAGTTGTTCTTTAAAATGTATATTCTCATTTTGTGATTGAAATCTTCTGAAGACCACTTTACTCTTGTTCTTCATAGGAAAGATAGAAATGGTTGCCATGGTTACGGAAATTAAATCTTTTTCTTTTTATTAGATTAAAAATCAATTAAGCTTATTATTTAAATTCCCATTTATTACTTTCTCTTACCTATGTATATATGTAATATATATATAGAGAGAAAGTATTGGTTTCATGTCAAAAATTCGATGTCGAGATTTTGATGGATCTTCACGTTTTGAGGTCCCCTGAATCCAAAAAAGTGGTTTTCGCGACATGGTCTGTCTGTGGGTGGGTGGGTGGGTGGGTGGGTGTGTGTGTGTTCAATTTTAAGGATGAAGGAATTGAGCTACGAGGTTGAAATTTTATATTTAAGTTAAACACCCCCGGGACCGGAAAAATAAGCTTTTAATCAAAATCGGCCAAAGAGTACTAGTACTTTACTGATGTACTTTTTCAGTTTTTTTCGATTTTCTCAAAATTTGCTCCAACGATTTTTTTTTAAATTCAAAAATCAATTATTTTTTAGATGCTCTTTAAAATGTATATTCTCATTTTGCGATTGAAATCTTCTGAAGACCACTTTACTCTTGTTCTCCATAGAAAAGATAGGAGAAATGGTTGCCATGGTATCAAAATATAAACATTTTGCCATACTTATAAATTTTACATCTTGAATTCAATTGTACCCTACTGCCGGAAACTAAATACATGTCGACACAAAAAAATCTGGTGTGACAAGCACAGTACACAACTTTCGATTACCGAAGGTAAGAGAAAGTTGTGTGCTGTGCGCCAGTCACACCAGATTTTTTTTATTTTATTTCTGTATTTAATTGTTTCGGAGAAAACATATATCTCTCTCTCTCACTTGCAAACATTATCGTCTGTCTCTCCGCCTTCTCTCATAGGCCTAATGTTAATTTCCTATAGGGATTTGTATGTTAATTTCGATTCAAAAGGGGGTCCCCTTTGGAACTTTTTACGCATTTAAAATTTTTATTTCCAATTCTTATGAAATTTTGTATTTATTTACGATTCTATATTGTGTATAAAATGTCCAAATATGAGATTAAAATTTTGAAAAATAACCATAGTTTATTTCAAGCAGTCAACATTTAAAATGCAAGTTTGAAACTAAGGTGCTATGGGAAACTACCCAGCTAGCAGAGACCCGTCAAAATGACGTCGGAAACTGGTCAGAGATGACCAGAAATGACGTTATGTTTGACGACAAAATGACCTAAAAATCACGGACTAATGTCACAGACCGATGACGACATTTTGAAACGTCAAAAAAACGTGATTCCGTGACTTTTTTTTGACCAATTTTTTGACGTCAAAATGACCTAAAAATCACGCACTAATGTCACAGACCGATGACGACATTTTGAAACGTCAAAAAAACGTGATTCCGTGACTTTTTTTTGACCTTTTCATAATCTGATGGATAAATAAAATGAGAAACAAACTCACATATAAAATTAAATTGTATTAATAATATAATTATAAAACACATTATTTTAGCAAATAAATACATCTCTTCTCTATCCATATAAATGACAAAAATAGGAAAGTTGAAATTTAATATATATATATGACTAATTATAAAATAATAATTGAGAGATTTAATTATTCAATTTTTAATTTTAATTAGTACCTATATCGATATTTTATTTTAATACTTTTGTAAAAACGCGATTTTCTATACACTATTATATAAAAGACAATGTTACAGACTATAGCCATTACAGGATCATCATTAGTTATAAATTCAACAGCAATAAAAGACATGACTTCATTAACTGCCATAGATAATAGACTGTCACTAACTGAATCGGTACGATCCTTTGTGTGTGCTAACAGTTGCGCATGCGCGAAATGCATGTGCATGCGCGAAATGTGTACGCATGCGTATTAAAATAAAAATATGGAGGTAAGAGAAAGTAATAATAAGTGTCGTGATCGGTACCTGATCGGTACGTCTTTATAATGTGATATTTTGCACGTTTTAAAGACGTTACAAAAAAGACGTTTTATTTTAGGTTTTAATTAGTCATTTGACGTCTTTTTGACTAGTTATGACCAATTTCGGACGTCATTTTGACGAGGTTCTGCTAGCTGGGTAAATATATCTCGACACAAAAAATCTGGTGTGAACAGCACGGTGCACAACTTCCTCTTACCGAAGGGTAAGAGAAAGTTGTGTGCTGTGCTCCAGTCCCACCAGATTTTTAGACTCTGGTTTCGGCCGGCCGAAAGGTTCGGCCACTTTTTGGCCGAAACCGAAACTACGGCCGAAACCAATGATTTTTGGCCGAAACTGGCCGAAACCGTAACCGAAACCGAATATTCGGTCGGTTCCTAATAATATTAATAGAATATTTGCTATTAAAAATATTTATAGAAATAATGCTAAATATAGATTGTGATTTGATACTAAAAATAAAGTTGGAAATTCCTGTGGGAAATTAATAGGGTAATTTTGTGTCTTAGTAGTCTTAGTAGTTGTGACCCATTTATGCAAGTTATTTTTGTTCGAGGGAAATAGTTTTGACATTTCATGGTCGTTAAAAATCTTCATAGGCTTGTTATATTTGTAAAGACATAAAAGTCATCGTCTAAAGAAAAATGAATTTAATATAAAACAAGAGGAGATGAAAAACAAGGAGATTAATTATAATTTTAATCAATAGAAAATTTTAATTGGATTTGAATGGTGTTGAAATAAATGAAATTTTCTAATATCGCCGTCATTATTATTCTTAGACTGTTTGAGAAAATCGGAGCCTGGCACTACTGGTTACTACCAGGGCGGAGGGATTATTTTTACTTTCCAGAGATGGGGGAGGAGGGAAAAAAGGGAGGATAAAATCTAAATAATCGACCACTTAGTTAAATCAAGAACTAGACGAGATTAACAAGATGCAATACATTTGTCTTAATAATAATAAGAGTCCTTTGATCATCATCATCTGTGTACTTTATTAAGTATAGATAGACTATGGTTCGTATTCAGAAATCATAACATCAGAAATTTTGTTCTGTTTTTTCATTATGTGAAATTTCATGGATTTTTCTTAAATTTCTAATTTAAACTTCTTTTGAAGAACTATAAGGCCCAATGCACACGGTGCAACTCAAAAGAAACTCGTTTGCAACATATATCGTCAACTAGTTTGTTTTCAGTTTGATTGTGTGTATTTGAATGGGACACTGCACACGGTGCAACTCTATGACAAAAGTTTGCAACGCGTTGGCGACGCAACACCAATGCAACTGACCGTGTCGACTTTAAAGCAACTTATGTTGCAAACTCAAATCGAACTGGCGGTAAAATACAAAATGTATTTATATAATTATTTATTAAATTCAAAACACCGAAAGGGGATTTGAATTTAATATTACATACGTGATGTATATAGGCCTAATATCTTAAATATTATATATAGCCTATAAATATAATTGCTTATTTAAAAATTTATTTATTTAATAGCCTATTCTGTTATTTTTCATCTTTTTTTTTATTAAATAATTTCCAAAAAATCTAACCATAAACTAAATTAATTACATTTTAACAAATACATAATATTTCTATAATTTTCTCTGGAATTTGAAAAAATAAATTTAGTTTAATACCAGCCTTTGGGCCTTTGAAATGACTCTTTTAACATTGTTTTTCATTTGAATGATATTTTATTCTTCCCCGTAAATTTATTTCAACATAAACTTAAGAAATCTAATTATAGTTATTTTAATAAATATTTTTACTAAATATTAAGTAAAAAATATTTCTTAAATAAATATTTTAAAAACTATATTTTATTAATTAAAAAAATATTCGAAATTCATTTGTCTTGACTACATATATTTCCTTCAATTTTTAATAAAAAATATATGTTATTTCAATATTAATAATATTTTATATTATTATTACTTAAATAAACCCTTAAATTGCCAAAAATATCTTTATTAAGTAACCGAACAAACAGCTGATTGAAAACGTCGGCCATTTTGGGTGCAACTTGAGTTGCGTTCGTGTGCGGACCTCCATGCAATATCTGTTTGAAACGCGACTAGTTGACGATATATGTTTGCAATGAGTTTCTTTTCAGTTGCACCGTGTGCATTGGGCCTAAATAAAAAGTTTTTTTTAGTAATAACTAATAATTATTTGGCGGTAAAAAATTTTATTTATAAGAAAATGTACTTTCAATTTTAGTCAATATGATTGAATGATCGAAATGGATCAAAAAATATGAAATATTTATAAATATAAGGAGATGATTAGTCAAGGTGATAAAGAAGTTAAGGGTTAGTTGACCAAGACAACTTGAGTTCAAGTCCACTTCCTGGCAAAAAATTAATCAACTGAGATGCTTTCTCCTGAGGAAGGAAACGGGAAACCATCTCAGTAAGTATTATTCTCATGAAAGTTACTCCTCATAGTAACCACAACGAGTCAGGTCTGATACTAATGAATAAGAAGTCATAATTTTCATATTAATATGAATTTAAGGACACCTTAAGGAATTTAATAGTCTTGTGTAATTAGTTGTTGAATTCTGATAGATAGGCAACCGAAATTACAAACTCACTATTTGTATTTTTTTATTAATAATATCTCCGCTGGATAATATAATATAAATTTATTATAACAATATATCTCAGCCAAAAACATCGGAGATGCAAAAAGGGGCGCCTCGCATTATTTTTGCCCAGCGTCGAGGTGAAATCAAAAAAATGCGCCTCGCTTTTCTGATTTATATAAAAGCGAGGAAATATTTTCACTTAAATAAAACCCCTACAGAATTTTATTTGTTTCATATATCCTCGCTTTTATATAAATCAGAAAAGCGAGGCGCATTTTTTTGATTTCACCTCGACGCTGGTGAAAAGATCAAATCTCTATTTTAAAAATTTTAATAATAGCAAATATGAACCTTGGAGCCTGAGCCACTCGACAAATTACTCAATACCATTTTCCTATTGATACGCTGGGCCCAGCCCAAATCCCCTAGTTACGCCCATGCCCATCAGTCACTTTTAATTTTAAAAATAACAAATTTCAAAAAAAAAATATTAATATAAAATTAAAAATAAATATATTTACTATAATATAAAACGCAATAGCCACTGACTTCGGTTTTATAGACCTGTTTACTCACTCTCTCTAACTGATTGGCCAGAGACAGAAGAAGTGGAAGGGGAAATTTTAAACTTCAAATGGGAGAGGGAAATTTTTTGCGTCGGTTATGAGGCAAGTGCTAAATTTCCAAACAGTGATAAGAATACCCGGTAAACTTAGATCCGAAGGCTCCAAGGGCGGTCCAGGGGGGCTTTGCCACTTGTATACAAATATAATATAGTCATTTCAATAATGTTAATAAAGAATATGAACAAGAAAAAGATGAAATTTTCAAATATTCAATAGTATTCCCTTTTCATAGATTATTTTTACTTTCTCTTACCTATGTATATATGTAATATATATATAGAGAGAAAGTATTGGTTTCATGTCAAAAATTCGATGTCGAGATTTTGATGGATCTTCACGTTTTGAGGTCCCCTGAATCCAAAAAAGTGGTTTTCGCGACATGGTCTGTCTGTCTGTCTGTGTGTGTGTGTGTGTGTGTGTGTGTGTATATGTGTGTTCAATTTTAAGCATGAAGGAATTGAGCTATGAGGCTGAAATTTTATATTTAAGTTAAACACCCCCGGGACCGACAAAATAAGCTTTTAATCAAAATCGGCCAAAAAGTACTAGTACTTTACTGGATGTACTTTTTCAGTTTTTTTCGATTTCTCAAAATTCGCTCTAACGATTTTGATTAAAATACAAAAATCAATTATTTTTTAGATGCTCTTTCAAATGTATATTCTCGTTTTGCCCTCAAATTTGTTTGAAGCTCACTTTACTCTTGTGCTTCATAGGAAAGATAGGAGAAATAAATGGTTGCCATGGTAACCGAATTTAAATCTTTTTCTTTTTTTATTAGATTAAAAATCCAATTATTATTTAAACGCCCCACTTTTTTTTTTTTTCGGAGAAAACATATCTCTCTCTCTCTCACAAAACTATCTTCTCTCTTTCTACGCGTTTTAAATTTTTCTACCTTATCTTCGCATTTGGCCAATGTTAATTTCCTATAGGGATTTGCCTGTTAATTTCGATTCAAAAGGGGGTCCCCTCTGGAACTTTTTACGCATTTAAAATTTTTTTTCCAATTCTTATGAAATTTTGTATTTATTTACGAATCTATATTGTGTATAAAATGTCCAAATATGAGATTAAAATTTTGAAAAATAACCATAGTTTATTTCAAGCAATCAACATTTAAAATGCAAGTTTGAAACTAAGGTGCTATGGGAAACTAAATGATCTCGACACAAAAATCTGCGTGTGACCAGCCAGTGCACAACTTTCTCTTACCGAAGGGTAAAGAGATTGTGTGCTGTGCGCGGTCACACTCAGATTTTTCAAAAGATTTCGAAATCTGAGGCAATCATAAAATTATATGGTCATACTAATAATGAGCCAGGTTTTATTTTGTCAGTCAGCCCTTTGTCACGTTTCAATATTATCTGTAAAGCCAGAGAGAAGTTGATATGGTTTGACGGAAATCATTTGTTTTCTGCCGATTTAATTATAAAAAAATCTGGTGTGACTGGCGCACAGCACACAACTTTCTCTTACCTTCGGTAATCGAATGTTGTGTACTGTGCTTCTGTCACACCAGATTTTTTGTGTCGACATTATTTAGTTTCCGACAGTAGGGTACATTCGATTTTCAAGATGTAAAATTTATAAGTATGGCAAAATATTTATATTTTGGATACCATGGCAAACCATTTCTCCTATCTTCTCTATGAAGCACAAGAGTACAAGATGGGGCTTCTAGAAGATTTCAATCACAAAATGACGAATATACATTTTTAAAGAGAATCTAAAAAATAATTGATTTTTGAATTTTTAAAAAAATCGTTGGAGCAAATTTTGAGAAAATCGAAAAAAACTGAAAAGTGCATCAGTAAAGTGCTAGTACTTTCTTTGGTCGATTTTGTTCAAAAGCTTCGTGTCACGTCCCATGGGGGTGCCTAACTTAAATATAAAATTTCAACCTCCTGGCTCTTTTCGTTCTTGAGATAATTTGTTCACAGACACACGAACACACAGACAGACAGACCATGTCGCGAAACCACTTTTTTGGATTCAGGGGACCTCAAAACGTGAAGATCCATCAAAAATCTCGACATCGAATTTTTGACATGAATCCAATACTTTCTCTCTATATATATATTACATATATATGTAGGTAAGAGAAAGTAAAAATTAATAAAAATTCGGCGGGCAAATTCGGGCAAAAAGTTTCGATGCAATCATGTTCTACATGTATTCTAGTTTCAGAATCTATTGATGTTGTTAGGGGATCCGCATGGATCCCATATACTTTTTTGAAATTGAAAAAATTTATATTGCTTTTTTTATTTACAAAAAAAATTTATTTAAAAATAAATAACTAAAATACAAGAAAAACAAAAATATATTCAGAAAGAGGATTAATTTCTCTATGATTTAAAAAAAAATTCATTAAAAATGGATGAATATTAATATATGAAAAAAAAATTTATGAATATCGACTTAAAACGCAAAGAAAAGTTACTGAGCTCTCCTTGCCCACTTTGGCGCTCTATAACTCTGGTTTGGGTTGGGGGCAAAAAAAAATGAGTTATTGTACTGAGGTCCACATATAGTCTATTATTAGTGTGCAAAACGTTGTTTTTATATTTTGAAGTTCATTTTTTTCTGAATTATGGCCGCTTTTTTATTATTAAATGCTTTTATTTAACTTACTCTTTCAAGGTCACCAACTTTATGGCTTTGTTAAGGACACTTCCCGATGAGCTAGAGGTGTGAAATTTGATATTTAAGAGTCATTTTTGATGACGCAAATTGTGAGTTTGGTTTTACCAAAATGGACCAAACTAATGTGGTACTTTATTTGAAACCCTTCGTGAATTAATGTAATTTCAAAAGACTTCCCGATGGGCTAGAGGTGTGAAATGTAATACTTAAGAGTCATTTTTGATGACGCCACTATATGGTGGTTTTGATCAAAATAGACCAAACTAATGTGGTACTTTATTTGAAACCCTTCGCGAATTAATGTAATTTCAAAAGACTTCCCGATGGGCTAGAGGTGTGAAATGTAATACTTAAGAGTCATTTTTGATGACGCCACTATATGGTGGTTTTGATCAAAATAGACCAAACTAATGTGGTACTTTATTTGAAACCCTTCGCAAATTAATGTAATTTCAAAAGACTTCCCGATGGGCTAGAGGTGTGAAATGTAATACTTAAGAGTCATTTTTGATGACGCCACTATATGGTGGTTTTGATCAAAATAGACCAAACTAATGTGGTACTTTATTTGAAACCCTTCGCGAATTAATGTAATTGCAAAAGACTTCCCGATGGGCTAGAGGTGTGAAATGTAATACTTAAGAGTCATTTTTGATGACGCCACTATATGGTGGTTTTGATCAAAATAGACCAAACTAATGTGGTACTTTATTTGAAACCCTTCGCGAATTAATGTAATTTCAAAAGACTTCCCGATGGGCTAGAGGTGTGAAATGTAATACTTAAGAGTCATTTTTGATGACGCCACTATATATGGTGGTTTTGATCAAAATAGACCAAACTAATGTGGTACTTTATTTGAAGCCTCACGCAAATAAGGCCCTATTAACTATAGTTTTGAATTTTGATATTTACGAGTCATTTTTTATGATAATGCATAATTTTTCAATTGAACCAAATCAATACAGGCCAAACTAATGTGGTACTTTATCATATTGATGATTTTTGATAAGACTAAAAGACTAAAAAGCTTAAAATAAAAATAAAATAAAAAAAAAGATTTTAAAAAAAATGCTTTTATTTAAATTGAACTAAAAAGAGAGAAATAAGAAAGAAATAATTTAATTGTTCTTGTTAAAATTTTTTAATATTTATGACTTAAAATAAAAGCGTGGGGCGCTTCGAAGTGATTCCGAGGCTCGCGCCCCACGCTTTTATTTTAAGTCATAAATATTAAAAAATTTTAACAAGAACAATTAAATTATTTCATTCTTATTTCTCTCTTTTTAGTTCAATTTAAATAAAAGCATTTTTTTAAAATCTTTTTTTTTATTTTATTTCAATTGGATTGGTAGCCAAACCAAGGGAAATAAATTTTTGTCACTTTTTGGTAATCTGGAGTGACTGGTCGCACAGCACACAATTTTTTCTTAATTTCGGTAATTTAAAGGCGCATTCTGTACTTGTTTGCCAGAATATAAATACAAATCAAATTTTTAAGTACTAATTTTTAAAATTTTACATTAAAAATAAATTATTTTTTTTTCGAAAAAAAGTATTTTTTTTAAATATCGGGGGGGGGGGGTAATTACCCCCTTTAACCCCCCTTGAAATATTTTCTCGATAATTAAAAAAAATTTTAAATTTAGCTCGTAAAAAATTGAAATTGGCTATTTGAACATAAAATAGGCTCTAAAAAAGACATTTATAGATGAAATAGGCACTAAAACCCAGAATCAGCCAAAATAGGCATTATAGGCACTAACAAATGCCTCTTATTTTATTAAGAATTTCATGAAACGTATACATATCATATTGGCCTAAATTTTAAGCCATAAATTAAAAAAAGGCAAATAGGGCGAAATCCGAGCCCTAGTGATAAGGAAAGAGGAGCACCTTCTGTGTTAAAAATTTTAACTCTCATTGGGCAGGTGTGTCTAAGCTGGGCTCCTGCAAAAATTATTATACCTATTAAAATCGGCCAAAAAGTACTAGTATTTTACTGATGTACTTTTTCAGTTTTTTTTTTTTCGATTTTCTCAAAATTCGCTCCAACCATTTTGATTAAAATTCAAAAATCGACTATTTTTTAGATGCTCTTTAAAATGTATATTCTCATTTTGCCATTGAAATATTCTGAAGACAACTTTACTCTTGTACTTCATAGGGAAGGATAGGAGAAATGGTTGTCATGGTAACAAAATATAAATAATTTCACTCCCTCCTCCGCCTTCAGGGCTTGGCGTAGAGGTTAGCGTGCTAACCTCGTATACCAAACGTCGCGGGTTCGGACCCCAGGCAGTCCGATGATTTTATATATATAAGGCATTTGGATACCAAATGGCTTATATAAGAATGCCTGGACCCCAATATGTATAATAATAAATAACGGATACCGTTTAAAGTCTTAAATGGCCTAAGTTGTCTAAAAGACTGTGTGATTGTGAGTGTGAATGAGAAAAAAGTGTGAATGTTTAAAAAAAAAAAAAAAAAAAACTCGCTTCTCCAAGAAACAAAAATATTTTAAAATGTATATATTCTATAATTTAAAGAGAAAAAAACGCTATATTTTCAGCAATTATTTTTAATTCGTTAGCAAGGCAATATTTCCAGATATTTCGGAGACCTATCGGCACTCCTTCCTCAGTGGATTTCACCTCAATTCACCACATTACGACCTTTATAATTAAAACGCTTGGAAGCGACATGTTATTTGACTAGCAATTATTAATCATTTGATCAAATGATTCATATAATGAATTAATGAATTAATTATGAATGATTAATAATTGCTAGTCAAATAACATGTCGCTTCCAAGCGTTTTAATTATAAAGGTCGTAATGTGGTGAATTGAGGTGAAATCCACTGAGGAAGGAGTGCCGATAGGTCTCCGAAATATCTGGAAATATTGCCTTGCTAACGAATTAAAAATAATTGCTGAAAATATAGCGTTTTTTTCTCTTTAATAAACCAACTTCAGCAACACCAGGGGGGAGAAGCTAGAGATATTTTTTAAAAAGATCCTCCCAAAAAAAAAAGTTTTTTACTTTACCTTACCTATACTGTATATATAGAGAGAAAGTATTGAATTCATGTCAAAAATTCGATGTCGAGATTTTGATGGATATACACGTTTTGAGATCCCTTGAATCCTAAAAAGTGGTTTCTCAAACATTGTCTGTGTGTGCCTGTGTGCAATTTAAAGCATGAAGGAATTGAGCTTCGAGGCTGAAATTTTATATTTAAGTTAGACACCCCCCCCCCCCTGGAGCGTGAAAATAAGCTTTTAAACAAAATCGGCCAAAATGTACTAGCATTTTACTGATGTAGTTTTTCAGATTTTTCGATTTTATCAAAATTTGCTCTAACGATTTTGATTCAAAAATCAATTATTTTTTAGATGTTCTTTCAAATGTATATTCTCATTTTGCTCTCAAACTCAACCAAACTCTTCTAAATGGTTACTCTTAATAACTCTCTAATTGTATATTTCCTAAATTTTGCCAAAGTATTTTGAATTTTTAATAAAATGATAGAAAAAGAACAACACTTCAACTTAAAAGAGAGTAGGTAGAGGGGAGGGGGATGATTAGGTATTCATATATGGACCCTGTTATGCAATGGTGTATCAAAGACCAAAAAATTCAAAATTGAGTTAAGCACGTAATATTGTTTCAAATGCTTTAATTAATAGTATTTTTTATGAAATATGTCCTAAAAAAAAATTTATATTTAATGTTACTTGCACAATTGACAACAAAAATTATATATAATCCAATGTAAACAAAAAACTTTATCTCTTCCATTTGTCCTCGTCTAAAAAAAAACTTTATCGTTGATTTTCTCAACACTCGATGTTTGGTCTTTGACACACCATTGCATAACAGGGTCCATATAGCCTCTGATGCCAAAAAGCTTCTATTTCCCCCTGAAAGATTCATATTTTTACAATTTAATAAAATTTGTCTAAACTTTCTAAATCATTACAAGTCCCTTGACAGTTTCTCAACCTTTCTCGAAACTTTACTATTCGTTCTTGATTCTTCCCAAATTTTTGAGACATTTTTGTTTCGAATTTTTTCGTCTTGGAATTAATATAATATCACCGGCAGGAAGGGGATTTAATAGAGACTTATCTTAACAATTATACCTCTGAGCTAAATATTTTTTTTTTTTTAACACTCACACTTTTTTCCATTCACACTCACATTCACACACACACATACACTCAGTCTTAGGCCTTTTAAGACTTTTTACCATAACCGTTATTATGAAAATATATATCAATATATTGGGGTCCAGGCAGAGCTAAACATTTATTAAAGAGATGTGTTAAAAAGTAAATACAACAATTAAATAATATTCATATTTAAAATATTTATTGATTTTTAATTATTTTTTTTTACATTTAATATTATTATCACATAAATTAAATAATACAATCTATAATTATATTTGCATTTTATAAGCAAACTTTAATACACTTCGTCCAAAGGCTTGATGGTTAACTCGAATACCTGAAACAATATTAAAATTTTACTTAATCCATTCAACATATTTTGTCATTATTGATTACCCGTTATTTATTTAAAAGATCGTCTCTTTTAATTCAGATTGATTAATGTTTGCAAATTCGATTAATAATGTTTTTCAAAATTTGTTTGGTTTTAAAAATTTTACGAAAAGTTTCCATTGAAACAAGAGTATTATGTATTATATCATAGGAATTTATATTATTTTTTATTTATACACACATTGACATGTGGAGGTGCGCCTAAAGCGTAGATGACCCCATCAGCGATATCTTTCGATTGAAGAGCTGGCCAACTCTTTGTCTCCTCGCCCATATCCGACTTCATGTTACCCAATTTGAGAATCTCTGTGTCCACATAACCGGGACTAATACTCTAAAAAAAATAATTATAATAAATTTGATATGCAATTCTATTTTTGTAAAATAATAATAACAACTCACGGTAGTTCGAATTTTAGTCTTGAGTTCTTTAAGCTCCCTTCGGAGACCTTCGTTGATTACAGTCACAGCATGTTTTGTTGAGAAATATAACGTAAATGGAATAAAAAGTGGAGGTGAATGTCCGGCAATACTGAAAATAAACAACGAAAATAATATATTATCTCTTGATTAAATTATTAGATTATTATATGAAACTACCTATTGATGTGTACGAAATGTCCATCATTGACTTTGTGCTTAAGCATCGCCCGGAGAGCCTCTCGATTACATATGGACAAACCAATTACATTCACATCAAACATCTGCCGCCATTTGTCCGATTCGCCAGCTGGAAAACAATATTATTATATGTAGAACAATTATTTCTTTTAATGAATTGTTCACAAGCCAAAGCCAGAAAACAATATTAAATTAATTAAAAGATTTTATTGAATAAAAAAGTTTTGTAAATAAATTATCTGGCCTGATAAATTTATTTTACATATATAGTGACGCTAAAATTTAAATAAATTGGACTTTGTCCATTTTGTGCTTGAATAGAATATAAAGGACAATATAATTTTTTATATGATTTTGTATTCGGATAAAAGTAATTTCAAAATTTTCACCTTACAAAAAAAAGTTTAAACGTCAAGAAGGTGGCCTTTACCCCTTCCCCATTTTCTCTATTTTTCATTAATTAAAAAAAAATTTTGATAATTGATACAAGTTTTTTTTGCGAAAATATTGTCTATTTCTTAATAAATATACGAACAGGTAAATTTTGATAAAATCAAACTCAACATAACACTTACTCAAGGCTAATAAATACTTTTTTATTTGCCCCCCCGGCTATTTCGATAATAACTACTTGAAAGACATAAACTTGAGAAATAGTTTTATTGAATTTGATTTGATCAAACTTCATATATACCTATATTTATAATATTTCAACTAGTGCCCATCAAATATAGTTTAAATTTAATTTTTCCCATAAAAATTTGCCCATTTCTGATAAACACGGACTTTTGAAATTAAGAATGTTTTGAAAAAATTAATTACATTGGAAGGTAGTCTCGTAGATGACCCCAGCATTGTTGACTAGAATATGCAAAGCACCCAATTTATCTTCGACCCATTTGAATGCTGAAACTATTTCTTCTTCTTTGGAGACGTCACATTTCACGGCATGGAGTTCTCCTTTTTTACCCTTCAGTTTAGCAGCCAAGGCCTAAACAAAAAATAATTTTATGTTAACGAGGTTAATGCCAAGGGCGGATCCAGAGGAGTTTCTCGGGGAGAGGGGGGAGCTAATCTGGTGTGACTGGTCGTATCACAGTGGTAGAACACTCGCTTCTTCTGCTAGGTGTCAGGGGTTTGCTTTCCCTCCCAAGCGAGGAAAATCTTTCAACATTACATTGGATATCAATTAATTAGAAAAATGGGGACGGGATCTAAATGGTTTCAGATGTCGCAAAGTAAATAAAAAAAAATTCGCAAATTCTTAGCCTATCTAATATAATTTATCTAGTTTTTTTACTATTATTTATTTATAGGCTATTTTTTATGAGATTTATATTTACATAACTAAACAAATAAATTATGATAGTATAGAGTCTGATAAAAAATTAGATTTTTTTTCCTATTTATCTTATCAATGTCTGGCACTTCATTAAAGGTCAATCGATAGATATTCTTATTTCATATAAGCCTAATAAATATTAAATAATAAAATGCATAAATGATTTATATAATTTATTATATCATATACTAGCTACAAGAGCTCGCTCTTGTAGCTAGTTACACTATTATAAAATAAATATTTTTTTAATTTTATAATCTTTTGTTGCTTAACAAATGAATTTTTTGATATAATTGTTTGTTTGATCATTGAAATAATCTCTTCGAGAAAGAATTCTGAGATATTGAAATGGCGTGTATTCAATTTACTTTGCTAATTTTTTTTTTTTTTTTACAACTGAGTTTTTTATGCTTTATATAAAAAAATTCATTCAACTGTTTGTTTTTGGCTGCCCTGTTTTAAACAAAATTTAGGAAGAAGACTTAAAAGTTTTCCTAGGAATTATAGGAAAATTATTTTCGTCCCGAAATTCCTATACGTTTTTGAAATATTAATTACTGAAGTTACGATTTCCCCCAAAGGAAATGTATGGATAAATATTTATGGTTTCTTTGCATTTATGTATTATATAAATGTAAACAAATCATCAAGCAGGTAGATTGAAATAATAAAAAGCCCGCTGTAGGCGCGCTTTCAGCAATGGCCGCCTAGGCGGCCATTGCTTCTAATTATATTATAATCTCTTTGGAATCTTGAACATATTTATTACGATATATCTGATCCAAAGTGGGTGGTGTCGGGCTTATGATTTAGTAAAAAAAAAAAAATTCTTAAAATTTAGTCACAAGATATGAAATTAAACTATTTTAAAATATTCATATTTTATAAAATTTGGAAGTTTTTGATTTGAATTCCTACCTGCACCCTTTCGACTCTTCGTGCCAATCCGACCACTTTGACTCCATTCTTAACAAGTCCTTCGCAAATAGCCTCGCCAATACCCGCCGAAGCACCTGTCACAACTGCTACTTTGCCTGCCCAACGTTCCATCTTTCTTTTTTTTTTATTTATTTATTTTATCTTCTTGACTCGTCTAACAAAAACTTGAGAATGCCTCTCTATTCCGGATGAGCTCCTTTTGTATGCACGTGAGTTACACCATTACGCGAAATAAATAAGTCCTCGAAGAGTAATTATTATCTCACGACCAATCCTGATGCTAAAAGATAAAACAGCAAATCACCGATTGATTTCCTAGATTAAATAAAACTAAAATCTACTCACTCATGCTGCTGTATTTGATGTCATAACTCATCAAAAAAAAAAAATTAATATTATAAAAAAACTTAAGTATTATTAAATATCGATTGGAAAGATTAATTGAGAAGATCAAGGTTACATCCATATAAGGCAATATCTTTTTTTAACACTATGAACCCCCAATATATATATATATATATATATATTAATTACAACAGTTATCGTCTAAAGTCTTAAATGGCCTGAGTTGCCGAAAAGACTGTGCGAATGTGTGTGAGTGTGAATGAGAAATATGGGGATTGACTTCCCCGAGACTTTCTCGTATATTCTTTTGGAATTACGTCTGGGTGTGTGTGTGAACACAATTGCTTAAAAACCAAAGCAGCTAGATCGATGAAATTTGGTATATGCTCCTTACACTAAAATTGTAGATTTCTATCAACTTTTGGAGTAAATACGTCACTTGGAAGTAGTACTTTACTTAAAAAGTTTTTTCCAAAATTTTGAAATTTTCAATTTTTTTGTTATATTATGATAAAATACTCTATTTTAAAAAGTTTTTATTCTTTGACATTTTTACGAAAACTGAATAGTTTTTGAAATAATCACAGAAGAAATAGAAAATATTCGTTAATTTTGATAAAAAATCAAAACAAAATCATACAGGTGTCATTAAAAAAAGGGGAAATATAAACAAATGAATTTGTGAAACAAATAATATAAACAAATTCATTTGTTTATATTTCCCTTTTTTTAATACACCTGTATATTTTGTTTTATTTTTATCAAAATTAACGAATATTTTCTATTTCTTCTGTGATTATTTCAAAAACTATTCAGTTTTCGTAAAAATGTCAAAGAATAAAAACTTTTTAAAATAGAGTATTTTATCATAATATAACAAAAAAATTGAAAATTTCAAAATTTTGGAAAAAACTTTTTAAGTAAAGTACTACTTCCAAGTGACGTATTTACTCCAAAAGTTGATAGAAATCTACAATTTTAGCGTAAGGAGCATATACCAAATTTCATCGATCTAGCTGCTTTGGTTTTTAAGCAATCGTGTTCACACACACACACACACACAGACATAATGCCAAAAATGGTATTTTTGGACTCAGGGAGGTCTAAAACGTGGAGAAACATCAAAATCTCGAAGTCGAATTTTTTTACGATTACATAACTTTCTCTATACGAGAAAGTAAAAAAGTGTGAATGTTTAAAAAAAAAAAAATTTTATTACATCTAGGATTCAAATGTACAGTACTGTCGGAAACTAAATAAGTGAAAGTAAAAATTTATTGTGAGACCAGTTACACCAGATTATTTATTTAGGCCTACGAGAAAAAAAATTTTATATTACACTTTGAATTTATTAAATATTAATTTAATAGTGAATAATAGAAATTACAAGGATCATCCTTGTAATTTGAATGAGCCTCTGACTATTTCTATAAATCGTGAATAATAGAGACTAAATTGTAAGTTAAAAATTAAGGAAAACACAAAAAAGTCTCTTATATTAGGGGAAATACAAGTTTTTTATATAAAAGTAAATACTTGGTCACTTATAATATTTATACTTATTTATGAATGAATTGATTGTTATAAAAATAGGCATGCTTGCCTTGTAGTATAATCTAACCCTGACACCCCTGAGAGGTAGGCAACTCTAATGACCATGAATTTATACGCGAGTGCATTTTTTTAAATCTTCTTAGAAAATTAACATAAAATTAACATAATTAACATAAAATTTTATATTAAAATTAATTACCTCCTTTACCCCCCTTCCCTTGGTATCCGCCATTGGTATGAGTTGAAGTTGCTTATGAGATGCTTTTTTTTAATTTTATGCTTATTGAACAACTTTTTATTCAAGATTTTTATCCTTTTTGAGCACTTTTTTGCCCGGGAGCCGTGGCTCAGTGAGAAGACATTTGCCTCTCGCACCGGAGTCCTGGGTTCGCTTCCCGTCCCAAGCGAGAAAAATTTCATTCGATTTGACTACAAATCATTTGAAATAAATAGGGATGGGGTCTAAATAGCCTTAGATGCCGAAAAAGACCTTTAAAAAAAGCACTTTTTCATATTTTTATGCTTTTTTGTCCAGTCATATAATTTCTATTTTAACTAATATGAGATTTTTCACCTTCGTTTTTTTTTTACTTTCTCTTATTTTTTTCTACATGTCTTCTATTATTAGGATGCAATTTTAATTGAGATTATTTTAGGGTCATTAGAACATTTATAAATACCCAAGTGGAAAAGCCCGCCTTTCCTTTTATTCTGGCCAATCAGCGTCCTGATAGGCACATACACTCAGGGACCGGAAGTCAAGCCGCTAGCGCTTTATATTATAGTATGATGTTACTATTATTAGGGCTGGACGGTAATGGATTTTCATTACCGACCTCGATAATGAAAAAAAAACCGGTTTTTCTCGAAAGTCGGTAAAAATTTTTTAGCCGCCCGCGGAACCAAAGTTTGCCGCCGCGGAACATTTTTGCGGAACCAAAATTTTTCCCCAGGCCGGAAAAATATTTTACCTTTTTTTAGAGAGCCAATTTTTTGCCGAAACATCTTTTTTTTTTAGAGACTCCGATTTTTTGCCGAAACATTTTTTCCTCTGAGGTACCAAAATTTTTCCCGTCCGGAAAAATATTTTACCTTTTTTTTTAGAGAGCCAATTTTTTGCCGAAACATTTTTTTCCCTCGCGGAACCAAAATTTTTCCCGGCCGGAAAAATATTTTACCTTTTTTAGAGACGCCAATTTTTTGCCGCCGCGGAACCCACAATTTGGTTTGCCGCCGCGGAACATTTTTTTCCGCCGAACCAAAATTTTTTACCGCCCGAAAAAATTGGTTTTTACCGAACTTTCGAAAAAAACCGGTTTTTCGAATTTGAGGGTTCGTTACCGCGTTTTCGGTAAAAAATTTTACCGGTTTTACCGGTAAACCGGTTTCAATCCAGCCCTAACTATTATTTTCACTATGAGCCCTCTGATGCTAGTCTATTTTGCCTCTGCCACAGTAGCTTCTATATCTATAATCCGATTACGAAATTTTTTTCCTGTCTTTTGATTATCAATGACGAATATCGAAATTGACATTTTATTATATAATCAATCCTATTTGAATTTGAATAATAATAGAGATTAGTTGTATTATCATTGGAGATTTGAAAACGTTACAAACGTTTGCATTTAGAAAAGATAAATAGAGAACATTTGTTATTCATTTTAGATAATTTTTATTTTTATTCTGCTCCTTCAAATAAAAATTCTACCCTTACGACGGACAGCCTTCTTCCTTTGGGCCTCCGATGTCATTCTGGTGGCTGTTCTTCTCTTGAATAAGGCCTTCATTTTTTTTTTTATCTCATAATATCCAAAGACCTTAAATACGGTAGACTAAATTATTGAACAAAGGTTGTATTTATGTGGGTTTCTCGAGGGTAAAAATGTATTAACACAAATTTAAATACTTTTTACAAATGCAACCTTTGTTCAAAATGTTTCACTTGAAACCCACACCGCAATCCTTAAATTTGACTAAATTATTATAAAATTATTATAAATTATTATATGCTTGCACCCTAAATGATTGCTTTCTTAATGTTTCTTCTTAGGGCATATTTAACCCAATATTAAGGTTATTATTAAAAAATAAAATACTCCGAACTTTGGTAAAAATTTTATTTATCATTTCAATTTGAATAATTTATTTGTTATGCTGAAGAAAATTAAGCTGCGAAGTCAATTTATTTGAAATCATTTAGTTTGTTAAAAAAAATCACATTATTTTTAAAATTTACATATCTTCTAATACTGGTTTGATGATCATTTCTGTGATCTGGAAGTAATAAGAATAAATAATATTAATTAATGCTATACACATGGGGGGGGGGCCCTCCCAAACAAACCTTTTTCCCTTTTTTTTTTTTTAAATAATTTTTACTCCCTAAACTAAAACTAAAATAAAAAAATCCAATATTCAATTTGTATTAACATTTCTTGGGGGGGGGGGGGGGGTGGCCCCCCCATGCCATATAAGCTTATTTATATTATTGATAAAATTATAAAATAGGAAATACATACATTTACAATGGGAGGCACGCTAAGAATGTACAAAACAGCACTGGTGATATGTTCTACGTCCAAATAGGGTCTCTCAGGACCAAAATCATCCAATTGCATTCCGGAGGCTTCTAGAATATCTGTACTCACGGCTCCTGGACTCAGGCTCTGCAATTTATTATTTTAATGTAACAAACTTAGGCCTATCCGGTGCATATACGTATAATCAGTGTAATTGAAATCCCAGATTCCTTTAAAATGCGGAGCGCTACCCTCTTGGGATTATCATAATTGATTGTGTAAATTGATAATAAGTAAACTGCACACATAGCATGCATAGACCTTTACTACTAGTTAATTAGTCTTTTAATTTATAATTCTCTTTAAAATTTAAAGATTTTAAAATTTAAACTAACCTTACTTTTTAATTTTTCATTAGTGTATTATTAAAAAAAAAAAAAACTGAAAAAGTACATCAGTAAAGTACTAGTACTTTTTGGCCGATTTTGTTCAAAACCTAACTCAAATATAAAATTTCAATCACCTAGCTCTTTTCGTTTCTGAGATATTTTGTTCACAGACAGACTGACACACATACTGACCAATTTGAGGGACCCACTTTATTGGATTCAGGGGATTTCAAAACGTCTATATTAGGCTGGTCGTCCACTGGACGCGACAACGCGCTACCGCTACAAGCGCTACAACATGCTACAGATCCCAATGTGTGTGAATCAATTGAAGCTCGTCCACTGCAAGCGCGCGACAACACGCTACAACGCGCTTCGAGCGACAAGGCGCTACAGATCCCAAAAAAATGGGATCTGTAGCGCGTTGTAGCGTCTAACCCTTTGTTTTTCTAACCTAAAATACTCTCACCGGCAAAAAAAACCGCAACACTTTGTTTTTTCTTAATAAAATTGATGCAATTGAATTAAAAAATGTCGATATTCAATTTGTGGGACAAAATAAGATTAAATAGACCGCGAAGAGCCTCAGTTACTTCATCAATCACTGTTTGTTCGGTGAGTGTGTATTTAAATGAATTTTCATAAAATTTTTTTTAATTTTTATCAAGTGTTTTATGGATCAACTGTTTTGCAAATATCAGGTTTGATTTTTCATCATTGTCAGGATCTTTA
Source organism: Euborellia annulipes (assembly GCA_023213315.1). Lineage (NCBI taxonomy): Eukaryota > Metazoa > Arthropoda > Insecta > Dermaptera > Anisolabididae > Euborellia > Euborellia annulipes. The sequence continues at coordinate 52,841 of JAKCPI010001950.1, read as the reverse complement.
AAAATAAACATAGAGTATGTTTAATTTATTTTATATTCAACCACTTCCCTGTATTCAACACATACTTATTCTTTTATGGTCGACATTACAATTTTTTTCTGATATATATATATATATATATATTATATATATATATATATATATATATATATATATATATATATATTAAATTGATAAAAGATATACATTTTTTGTTATTTCACATTGAGTGATTTGATGAAGTACCTGCGGCTCTTCGAGGTCTATTTAAAATAACCTTCATCCCAGAATGTAAAGAATTTTAAAATAAGATTGTTTGAAAATTTAGCGAAAATAAATATAAATTAGGACATTTTTATCTTGGTTTTATATTTCAATTTAATTATTTATTAAAATTATATGGATTTGTTTTATTTATTGGTTAGAAATTTATATGATATTTTATGTCAAATGTAGCGCGAAGTAGCGTGCAGTGGACGACCCTTGTCGCGTGTTGTAGCGTCTCTTGTTGTCGCGCTTGTAGCGGTAGCGTCCAGTGGACGACCAGGCTTAGGGTGGGCTGAAAATTTTTTTTTTTCTTCACGCTATACTGAAAAAAACTTGCCTCTATGATAGGTTATTAAAAATGCAACAAAGAAAAAAAGATATACCTAACCTCCAGCTAGAGCACTTAAAATTTTGAAATTTCACAAAAATCGCAGGATTTTATGAATTTTTTAAAATTATCAAAACAGTTTGATAGTGAAGTGTTGTAGTAAAAATCATTTATTTTAGACTTATAAAAAGGTAATAAATTATTAAAAATTTATTTTTTAAATTTGAGATAAGGCAAAGAAAGGCCTTCAATATACCGGTAGGTAATTTATCACTTTTTTCAGTGGTAACCGGCTTTATATCCATTGCGCTACCTCAAATTAAAAAATACAACATTTTCATTAATTAAATGTCTTTTTATAACTCTAATATAATTGATTTTCACTATAGCTGTCAAATATTCAGCTGTTTGGATACTTTAAAAAAAAATCAAAAAATCCTGTGATTTTTGTGAAATTTCAAAATTTCAAGTGTATTGCGCTAGCTGGAGTTTAGGTATAAATTTTTTTCTTTGTTGTATTTTAATTATCTATCATAGAGGCAAGTTCTTTTCAGTATAGCGTGAAGAAAAAACAAATTTCTTTTTTCAGCCCACCCTTGACTATACCCATCAAAATCTCGGCATCGAATTTTTGACATGAATCTAATACTTTCTCATTTCATATATATAGGGTAAATGAAAGTAACAATATACATTATTTATTTATTTTTTTAACATTCACACTTTTTTCTCATTCACACTCACATTCACAGTTTCAGTTGTGTTTTCGGCAATTTAGGCCATTTAAGACTTTTAACGATACTCGTAATTTTAATATATCTATTGAGGGTCCAGGCATTTCTTTTTAAGCCATTTGGTATCCAAATGCCTTAAATAAAATCATCGGACTGCCTGGGATCCGAACCCGCGACGTTTGGTATAGGAGGTAGACACGCTACCCACTAGACCAAGCCCATAGGGCAACATACATTATTAAAAAATTCAAACTTTTTACCGTATAAATTAACACTTGTTGCGTATAAATTCTCATCACAAATGATTTAACTATTCTATTATTTATTTAGAATTAATAATATAAATATTTTGATATAAATAATGATTTTTTAAGTTAACAAATTTTCAAATATTTCGGAGACTTTATTATTTAGAATAGAATTGCCGAAAGAGCGACATGGTTTAACTCATCTATTCAAATTGATGAATGAATTGAATTAGTGTACCCTACCATAAAGATCTTTGAAATATTTGAAAATTATACGCTTAGCCTTCAATACAAGCCTATTTATGAAAGAAGAATATGAATTTAATGTCTTTTAATATATATTTGACGTATTTCGGCCCTAATCTAATAATCCTTTTGAACGCCGAGTTTACATTTCCGGAATGATTTTTATCATATTATCGCCTTATATCTAAAAGAAATTAATTAACTCACGCAGACTCTTATTTTGGACTTAAGATTGACGAGTTCTTTGCGGAGGCCGTCAGTGAGCACTGTGACAGCGTGTTTGCTTGCATAATACATCGAACAACCTAACATCTGTTTCACTACCGGTATATGACCACATGCACTGTAAAAAAATAATAAATAATAATAATAATATTATCTGAAAATAGAAATTTTTTTGTGATTGCAAATCCTTTGTATCATGTAAGTTACCTGTTCATGTTTATAATATGCCCATCGTCGATTTTATGCTTGAGCATATTTTCTAGACCATATCTACAGCAGAGACTTAAACCCAACACGTTAATGTCCAACAGGTCCTTCCAGCCCTGCGTGTCTCCGTTACCTAAAAAATTTCATTTTTGTTATTATAGAATGATTCATTATTTATATTTTGATTGAGTATATTTTAATTATTTTCAATGTGGATAGGTGAAAAGAAGAAGAAAATTCGCAGCTAGTTGTATTTCGTTATTTTTATTCCCATTATGTTGACGTTTCGATCCCGGTTGGGATCTGGGGATGATTGAACTACCAGCTATAAGTCCTACGTATCTAGTTATTTTCAATGTCTTCTTCCCCATATTTCAATATACAGTTTACTCTGAATATTCATCGAAGCTTTTGTATTACTGAATAAATATTTCTGTAATTTTTGGGAAGATTCTTACGTTCACTCAAATTTTATTGACTTTTCTTTGTTTTGTTCTGATTAAAATTCAAATTTTTGTTTTGCTTTTACATTATTTTCGTTTATCCAAGATTAGAAGATGAGAGAAGATGTAAATAATAGGGCCTATTATCAAAAAAAAAATTTATTTATAATGGCCAAATTAAATTTTAATCGAAAATAAATTTGGCCTAACTCGTCCAAATAGAGTCTAGGCTCGCTCAGGGGCCCTCATCTTGTGGGTACGTGAATGGCGACCACGAGCTACCCGAGCTGGGACAGGTCTGTCTCTTCCTTCCTCTTTTCAACAGGCGTCAGACCGTGCGACGGACCGGCCTGTCCTATTTCTTCCGGTCGCAAAAACGCATGATAGGGTTGGAGGGAAAAGAGTGAGGTTCGCCGACCCCGCATCGCGGGAGTGGAACGAGGACAGAAGAAGAAGAAGAAAAAGATTTGTGGCTCTAGGCCTAAGCCTACAAAGATTAACTTTTTAGAGCTTTGTTTGAGATATTTGGTGATTTCCAAAACAGACAGATAGATATCTTGGGATGAGTTTGTGTTTAATTGGAAATATATAGTATGTGCGCCTTGTGGGCTCGAACCAGGGTATAAGGTGTTGCAGATGTTCCAGGCGTTTCCGGTTGAATTTACAACGCCTGGCAGTGCTGTAACCACCTTTGTCATGGTCGGAAATGAGCGGACGCTAACATGCCCAATCAAATACAATTCTACTTTTATTTTTTTCTTAAAAATTTTCTTAAAATTAACTGGACCTCTATTTGCTCTATCATTTAAAAAACAATTGTCGGTCAATTTGTTTCAAATTAAAATGAATATTCATAGTTAGTTAAATAATATATTGCATATATAAGTAAGAGAAAGTAAAAACTAGGATGGATGTTTATAACAGCTGTTAGAAAACGTACCCTGAAAATAAGCCTCTCGTATTACGCCTGCGTTGTTAATTAACACAGCAATGCCTCCTAAGTTCTTCTCGATCCATTCGAATGCCTTGCTTACTTGATCCTCTTTCGCGACATCGCAGTCCAATGCATATATTTTCCCAGAACAATCAACTGGCAATTTACTGACTAAACTTTCAACCCGATCTTTTCTTCTGGCCAAACCGACGACCTTCATTCCATGTTTGGCGAGTTCAATCACGATATCGGCCCCAAGGCCAGCTGAGGCACCGGTGATAACAGCCACCCGATCTCGCCAACGTTCCATTTTTTCACTTTTTCAAATCACAATTGTTTTTCAAATTTATAATAATATATAGAATGCCGTCATATTGTCAATGAGATATCCCCTCCCAAGAGAAAAATGATAAGATATTTTTTTTATATCAATTAAAAATAAAAAGTTATATAATAAAAAGTGATTATATGGACCCTGTTACGCATTAGTCTGTCAAGCGCCATCTACCGAGTTTTGAGAAAATTAACACTAAAGTTTTTTGTTTTCATTGGATTATATATAATTTTTTATGTCAATTTTGCAAATAACCTTAAAAATAAATTTTTTTAGGACATATTTCAAAAAAAATACTACCGGTAGTAATTATAATATTTGAAACAATAATCTGTGCTTAACTCAATTTTTAATTTTTTGGCGCTTGACACACCATTGCATAACAGGGTTCATATAAAATTACCGTTTGATTCATAAATTTTTTAATAGGAGAATTAAATTTAAGTACACAAGGTTTTTTGCTTCAATGATTTCAATATCAGGAGAATTAAATTTAAGTACACAAGGTTTTTTGTTTCACTGATATTGAAATCATTGAAACAACCTTGTGTACTTAAATTTAATTCTCCTATTAAGGGGGTTCAGGAGCGACGTCTAAACGTACTTTAAAAAAAACTAAACTATTATAAGGAATTTTTCAATGCGGTTTTTTTTTAATGAATTAAATTCATAAGAGATTATTGGGACATCGAGCTATAATTTTTTTAATGACTTATTAAAAAATTAAGGAAATTAATTTTTTTGTTATCAAGCAAATACAAAAAACAATCAGTCCCAATAATCTTTAATTTTTTTAAATTTAAAAATGAATTTATTGTTATTATTAATCACATATTAATTAAGAAATTTTTAAAATAAGCTTAGATGATTTTTTTTTAAATTTAACAGTCAAATTAGTTCAGCATTCTTGCAATAGATGGCAGGCTAGTCTAACAACTGATCCCCTTTTGGCCTATATCTGGCCTATATTTATATATTTTTATGCTTTTATAAAAGATACATAATATATAATAATTTATTGTTAAAAGATCAATGAAAATCAACCAAATGCATTAAATATTGTTAGCTACCCTACCATTTTGACAACTCTTGGCAAATTTTTGAATTACTTGATATTTGGGCATAGTTTTAAAGACACACAACGCCATCTTACCGGGAAAAACATGCGTAACCACTTAGCTCCCGTAGCCAGCATAATGTTTCAACTAGAGCCAACGGTTACGAGTTTAAAATTCATAAATTTTATTTTAATTTTTCTTTTTTATTTCCATTAAGACACGAGTAGATTTTTCTCTCGTCTCTTTAAATTTTTATTTTTTAAACCTGGTATGCAGTGCCGGCTCTAGGATTTTGGCATCCCCATGCAGAATAGTAATTGACGCCTTACAACTTTAAAATTTTGCAATTGCTCGCCTTCGGCGGAAAATTTTTCCCCTCTCATGAAAATCATTTTATATATATATTTTTTTTAGGATCACGGAATTTTTTCCGCCGTGAGAATTTTTTTTTTTTTTTGCAGAACACAACTTTCTCGTACCTTCGCTAATTGAAAGTTGTGTTCTGTGCTTGTCATACCAGATTTTTCGTGTCGACATAAATTATATTTAGTTTCCGACTGTACGGCACATTTGAATTCAAGTAGTGAAGTGTGCTTCAAAAGATTTAAATGGCACAATGAGAATATACATTTTAAAGAGCAAATAATTGATTTTTAATTATATTTTTTAATTTTTAATTTTAATCAAAATCGTTAGAGTGAATTTTGAAAAAATCCGAAAAAAAAAAACTGAAAAAGTTCATCAGTAAAGTACTAGTACTCTTTGTCCGATTTTGTTCAAAAGCTTCATGTTACGTCCCTGGGGGTACCTAACTTTAATATAAAATACAATGTCGCGAAAACCATTTTTTTTTTTTTTTTTTTTTTTTTGATTCAGGGGATCTCATAAGGTGTATATTCATCAAAATCTCGACTTTCTATATATTACATATATAGATAAGAGAAAGTAAAAAACACCAGGTTATCAGTTTTGATTATTTATTAAAAATTAACACTTTATACATATTTCAACATTCTTGAGTCATCTTAAGAAGTGATTTATGAATACATAAAATTTTAGTTCAAATAACATAAAAATTTTATTTAAAATATATAATATTTTTAAAAAAGATTTATATTTTTTTTCCGGGGTTAATTTGTTTTTTTTTTTTATTTAAAATTTAAATATCTTCTAATACTGGTTTGATGGTCATTTCCGTGATCTGGAAGAAATAAAAATAAATATTAATTAGACTATATAAGAATTATAAAGTAAGAGATACTTACATTTACAATGGGAGGAACACTAAGGATATACAAAACAGCACTGGTGATATGCTCAACATCCAAAAAGGGTCTTTCAGGTCCCAAATCGTCAAATGTTATTCCAGAAACTTCCAGTATTTCTGTACTCACGCCTCCTGGGCTCAGGCTCTGTAAATTATTATATTATAAACATGAATTCTTTTTCCTTGTATAATAGAAGCAGATGATCTTAAAACTTCGATCTTTGGAATTTTAGAATTTTTTAATTTTCAAAATATATTTGATAGGTCAGCTTGAATTGGAGTTGCCGCATTCTAAGGGGAAGGTCACTAATGGCCTTTGTGCTATATAACACAATCCTTTTTGTTTCCCTTGGTGGGGGGGGGGGGTCAATTCAATTGAAATCAATTTTTTTCGTTTGGAACTGAACCTCTGACTTATTAAAAGAAGATAATGCTTTTCCTCGGTACTACGGTTCAGGGATAAAAATTTATAATATTTATTTTGATCTTCAAAAAGTAGCCTAACTTGCTTCTTTTGTTAGACTCGGTCTTGTTGGTGTCTTAAAAAAGAAATGATTCACTTACGCAAACTCTTATCTTGGACTTTAGTTGGACAAGTTCTTTACGGAGACCGTCGGTGAGTACTGTAACGGCGTGTTTGCTGGCAAAATACATTGAACAACCCGACATCGCTTTGGCAACAGGCATATGACCACAAATACTGCAAAAGACGTTTATAAAATTGGATTTGAATAAAAAAGAACAGTTTTAGAGTCTATTTTTTTCGAATCTATCTTCCGACAGGAAATATCTTGCCTACAATAATCATAAGTCGGACAATCACGATCAGCTCCCATAACACCGTCCAGAGCTACGATCTGTTTAGGCCTACTGTCATCACTTTCATCCCAATTATTAGATGGAAAATATTATTAACTGTAAACAAACCAACACCTTTTTTTTATAAAAAAACATTCACACTTTTTTCTCATTCACACTCACACTCACACACTCATACACACAGTCTTTTCGGCAACTCAGGCCATATAAGACTTTTTACGATATCCGTTATTAATAAATATACATATATGGGGTCCAGGCATTCTTATTTAAGCCATTTGGATCCAATTGGCTTAAATAAAATCATCGGACTGCCTGGGGTCCGAACCCGCGACGTTTGGTATATGAGGTTAGCACGCTAACCTCTACGCCATGCCCCGAGGGCAAACCAACACCTAAGTCGATATCTGTTACTATGATTTACTTGAGCTAATTGTAAGATTTATACGATATTTCTAAATAATCTTTTCTTTCTTCTTTAATATTGAAGGAAAAAAGTTCAAAATTTAAGAAAATGAACGAATCGGAAAGTTTGATAAAATTAAAATATTATGAATATTAAGAATCGAAAAACAAATTGTCAAAAATGTTTGGCTTACTAGTATTTAATTAATTGGTGTGTAAGTCATAAAGGAAAGGAAAAAAAATTACCTGTTCATGTTTATAATATGTCCATCGTCGATTTTATGCTTGAGCATATTTTCTAGTCCATATCGACAACAGAGACTTAAACCGAGCACATTAATGTCCAGGATGTCTTTCCAACCTTGGGTGTCTCCTTTTCCTGAAAATTTATTTTAAAATTTTTATAAGAAGGATGAAGATAAAAGACTACTTTTTCGACCCGAAATTTTTTATTTACACTTTGCTCACGATTCTGGGACTAAATGTTATTCATCTTCAAAATCTATATTACTATCAGTAAGCTTCTCTTTTTACTTTCTCTTACCTATGTATATATGTAATATATATATAGAGAGAAAGTATTGGATTCATGTCAAAAATTCGATGTCGAGATTTTGATGGATCTTCACGTTTTGAGGTCCCCTGAATCCAAAAAAGTGGTTTTCGCGACATGGTCTGTCTGGGGGGTGGGGGGTGGGTGTGTGTGTGTGTGTGTGTGTGTGTGTCTGTGTGTGTGTCTGTGTTCACTTTTAAGCATGAAGGAATTGAGCTATGAGGCTGAAATTTTATATTTAATTTAAACACCCCCCGGGACCGGAAAAATAAGCTTTTAATCAAAATCGGCCAAAGAGTACTAGTACTTTACTGATGTACTTTTTCAGTTTTTTTCGATTTTCTCAAAATTCGCTCTAACGATTTTGATTAAAATTCAAAAATCAATTATTTTTTAGATGCTCTTTCAAATGTATATTCTCGTTTTGCCCTCAAAATTGTTTGAAGCACACTTTACTCTTGTGCTTCATAGGAAAGATAGGAGAAATGGTTGCCATGGCAACAAAATATAAATATTTTCCCATGTTTATAAAAATTTGACATCTTAAATTCTAATATATTGGCGGAAACTAAATATATGTCGACACGAAAAATCTGGTGTGACAAGCACAGAACACAACTTTCGATTACCGAAGGTAAGAGAAAGTTGTGTGCTGGCGCCAGTCACACCAGATTTTTTGAAAAAAAATTGCATTTAGTAAAAAAATATTAAATCGTGAAAATTTAATTAAAACCGAAAATTTTATTTTCTTGTTAATTTTAAGTAATTTAGTTTCTGAGGTTATTTAGTCTTGAAATTAAATTATTTTTGCTCTCAGCGGCCTACCAAGAGGGGTCACCTATCCCGAAAGTCGTTCTTCAAAAATCTCTGTTATATTTTCGGCCCTCTCTTAAGTATGCTAACTAAATATCTAATTTGAAGATTATTTATTTTAAAAAAAAATGTCATTAGACTGCTTACCTTGGAAATATGTCTCTCGTTAATCAGTATAATAATATTAGCTTATCTCTAAGAGTATAGCAAATTACTCAATGATTTTGAAATAGAATAATCTCAAAAAATGATTTAAAAAAAAACTATACCAAGATCTAAAAGATGCAAAGAAAATTTGAAGTGAAAAAAAAATATTTCATTTGGTTCTCACCTGCAATATTTTTTGGGTAAAACCAGAATCTTTAGTTTCCAACATTACAATAGAATTAGTATTAGAGAAGCCTACGTACCCTCCTCTATTTTCCTTTTTTAATCACATTAAAATATAAAATTATTTAGTAACCCCCCTCTCGTCTCCTTCTTTCTCCCTCTTCTGACTAATTAGCCAATCACAAGGGTTGTATTCTTTGGCGCCATAAGGCCTGCCTAGAAAAGAATACTGAGCTAGCCTAGAGAGCTCAGAAGAGGGGAGACTATTGAGTAGTAATTAACCTGTGCAACTTTTCTCAAGAAATCCCCAAGCCACTTCATTTGATGAGCAGCCATCTTCCCCGCTGGCCACCTCTCTCTCGCTCTCCTCAATTCTCGAGGTTTTTGCCTAGGTATTTCACTTCAATATTGCTAATTATTTATTAATTATTCTCAGTAATCATTTAATATTTATAATTGATAAAATAATTCAAGAATTTCTAGATATTTTTTTTTTCCCCCTTCTGAATATTAGTGTCGTACCTTATATGAATGCATATTGTCCTTTGTCCTTATTTTGCTCAGGTTTACTCTTCATTTTAATAGATAATTTATTTTCGGGAAATTTTATTTATTAAATGTTTTTATTTTATTTGTAATTTTCCATAAAATATTCCTACCTGAGATCATGATCAAATTTCTATACTCTTATTAGTCGATAGGTCATTTGATATAAGTTTTCTCGACATTTATTACAATATCATATGTTAACCACAAACATAAAACTTAAATATATCAATCAAAAGAAATGAACATTTGATATGAATTAGATAGACCTTTATAAAGTATAGCGAATCTTATTTACATGTTAGTTCTGACCCAATGTTAAATGTTAACCCTATGGGATTTGCATGTAAACAGCATAGGGTCCACTTTTCAATTATTTCAAGGATTAATTGGCACAAAAATATCCTTTTAATATTTAATTAATAAATTATTCGTAAATTTTTTTTCTTATTTTATTTTTGGATTTTCACTTTGGAATGTTTGCAAGTAATAGTCTAGTAAAATAAAATAAAAAAAGAATTAACTATAAAATGGTTTAGTTTAATTAAACTAAGATAGAAGAAGGAAAACTTGGTAAACTTCTAGCTCTAACATCAACCCACCATTTATTTAACTTACTAATTAAACTAAAGGAATGAATGAAGAAGAGTTGATTAGTTTTTAGTCGAAATTAACTGACTTTAATCTTATTTTTTTTTTTTAACTTTTTTCTCAATTCTTCATATTACTACAGTATTATATAATGAGGAATAAATTTTCTAATTGTTAGATAAATAGTTAATGAAAAAATCTGGTGTGACTGGTCGCATCAGATTTTTTAGATTCCCATGCGCCTTAGTTCTAAGTTTGACCATTTGCATTTTGAGCTTAATTACCTAACTGTTTGGGGAGGGGGGGGACAATGAGCAATGTGTCCCACATTTCCGAAATCTATGCATCTCTTAATTCGGCTATTAAGCAAAAGGATCAAATACCCACCTATCACATTTCAACAGATCTTTACATTTCAGTCAGATAAATATTATTTATTTACCATTTAATTAACGAGCTTAGAATAATATTCATTAGTTGTTCAAATCTTGGATAGCCTTATAAATTTTCTTCTTAATGCGAATTTATTTACTCTGTAATTTCTTGATTTTCAATTGACATCTGCCCTATATTTAATTTGTACTGTATTTCTCATTAAGAATCTATTTTATTTTAATATATTGTAATTCTTTAAAGTGAAATTTTAAAAGTAATTAAACCATTGAAATCTGCTGGAATATAAATTTTATTAATTTATTTAATTACAGAAACGAGGACGTTTGTTCAATACAATACAATTTTTTATTTTCTCTTACCTATATATGTTAATATATATAGATAGAAGTAGTGGATTCATGTCAAAAATTCTATGTCGAGATTTTGATGGATGTACACGTTTTGAAGTGAATCCAAAAAAATGGTTTTCGCGAAATGGTCTGTCTGTGTGTCTTTTTTCGATTTTCTCAAAATTTGCTCCAACCATTTTGATTAAAATTCAAAAATCATTTATTTTTTAGATGCTCTTTAAAATGTATATTCTCATTTTGGCATTGAAATCTTTTGAAAGACAATTTATTCTTGTACTTAATATGAAAGATAGGAGAAATTGTTGCCATGATAACAAAATATAAATTTTTTCCAATGTTTATAAATTTTATATCTTGAATGCTAATACATCTATATCAGTGAAAACTAAATATATGTCGACACAAAAAATCTGGTGTCACAAGCACAGAACACAACTTCGATTATCGAAGATAAGAGTATGTGCGGCCAGTCACACCAGATTTTTTTACCTGAGAACGTCTTCGAAAATAGTTTCCGTAATTAAATTAAATAGTAAAATTTCAATCGTTTAATGGCTTTTAAAATTTCAATTAAGAAAAATATAACCTTTCAAATTAATTCTTTAAATATAAGTCGCATCACGCTTATAGCATGAATAACCTTGCTTTTAAACAGTTAAACTTACATCTGGAATCGGTATATTATGACCAGTATTATAGACGAAGACAAATACTCAACAAGAAAATAAACAATCTTCAATCTTCGCAAAAAAATTTACTCTTCAAGTACTTAAATGAAGATAGAGATAAGAGTAAAGATTATATTGTTAATCTCTCCGACGTTGAGGTTCCAGTTGAGGGTATCCCGAGTTCTCCGCTTTGGCCCAAAGTTCGCGTTTCCCACCAACAAGAATAATGACCTACTTGACTTGGTGGCAGATGTTGAAAAATGCGTGTCGATGGTCAATGATGAACACATCAGAAAAAGCCTTAGAAGCAAATCGACCTTCTGTATTTCCAACCATATAAGAAGAGAAGGAAAGAAGAAACCAACTCCCTTAGAAAATGTTATACATCGTGATTTAGCACAGGCCAAAAAGTTTAAAGAACTCAATAAAGAAAGGATAGTTATTTTGGAGTCGGATAAGACCAGTTTAACGATAGTGATGAATAAACATGAATATAATGAAAAAATGCTACAAATTGTGAATGACACCACCAAATACAAGAAATTGGGTCAAGAGAGAAAATTTTTTTTCTTAATACTGAAAGAAATATTAAGAATCTGGTAAAAGATCTGACCAAGAAGGAGATGATTACTAATACCACTGCCAAAACGTTAGGGTCACGTAACTGAACGAAGTACAATGAAGATGAAGTTTCAAAATTTGCTCCAACGATTTTTTGAATTTAAAAAAAATCGTTGGAGCAAATTTTGAGAAAATCGAAAAAAAGCTGAAAAGTACATCAGTAAAGTACTAGTACTCTTTGGCCGATTTTGATTAAAAGCTTATTTTCCCGGTCCCGGGGGTGTTTAACTTAAATATAAAATTTCCAACCTCATAGCTCAATTCCTTCATGCTTAAATTTGAACACACACACACCCACCCACACACACACAGACAGACCATGTCGCGAAAACCACTTTTTTGGATTCAGGGGGACCTCAAAACGTGAAGATCCATCAAAATCTCGACATCGAATTTTTGACATGAACCAATACTTTCTCTCCTCTATATATATATTACATATATACATAGGTAAGAGAAAGTAAAAACAAAACAAAGAAACTTAAACAGAAATCTTTTTAAATCATGCATTTTTAGTTTAAATTTTGGACACCTAAATATTTAGAATAATTTTCACCTCTTAAAATAGGAAGCGAAAATCTGTTCCCTATCTCACTGAGACAGGGGCGTATATAGAAATTTTTCGGGGGGGGGGGGCCTGATCTCAAACATTTTCTGCGAAAGATTTTTTTTTCGCGGAACTATTTCCGCCCTACGAAAAAATTTTGATTCGCGGAACCAAATTTTCCGCCCTGCGGAAAATTTTTTCCCTTTCCGTAAAAGTATTTTACCTTTTTTTTAGAGACGCAAAATTTTTGCCACCCGCGGAACCAAAATTTTTTCTCATGTGCCGCCCTCGGAACATTTGCAAACATTTTCGGGGGGGGGGCAGAACCCCTCGGGCCCCCCCTTATATACGCCCGTAGTGTCATGAGACGAAACTTTTACCTCCAGAGGACACTGGAATCTTTCTATACAAAGTTATTTTTATTCGGTTTGACCGCTCTACAAAAAAATATCAAATTTTTACAGCCAAGAAAGGAAAATCTACAAAATAACATGTTTGTTCAAAATATTGAATACATAGATAATTTCATCATAACTAGCCGCGCCACCCGCCTTCCGAAATTAGATTATCATTACAAAGAAGAAAAAATGTTATTTTTGGACGCGCAGTGTATATAGAGAAAATTAACAATTAATTATATTCTTTGTTGTTAATTTTTTTTCACCCAGTGAATTATTTAAGATTATTAATTTTCCCCTGTCAATTGGATAACTAAATCTTTTAATAGATGTATAACGACTTTAACGGAACGCTGGCCTCTATCTATCATCTTTAATCGAAATATCAAATACAAATACGCAGAGAGAGAGATTATTAACTTATAACAAAATCTATTGACAAAAGAGTTTAAGTTTATATTTGATCATCCCATAGCAGATATATTTTCAACGATGTTGAAGATATGTGGCCTTTTTTATTATTTACCCCCTTAATATTAGCTCCAAAGCCAAAAGAGGACTTAAAAAAATCTGGTGTGACTGGCGCACAGCACAATAACTTTCTCTTACCTTCGGTAATCGAAAGTTGTGTTCTGTGCTTGTCACACCAGATTTTTTGTGTCGACATATATTTAGTTCCCGACAGTACGGAACATTTGAATTCAGATGTAAAATTTATAAGTATGGGAAAATATTTATATTTTGTTACCATGACAACCATTTCTCCTATCTTCCCTATGAAATACAAGAGTAAAGTGGTCTTCAGAAGATTTCAATCGCAAAATGAGAATATACATTTTAAAGAACATCTAAAAAATAATTGATTTTTGAATTTAAAAAAAAATCGTTGGAGCAAATTTTGAGAAAATCGAAAAAAACTGAAAAAGTACATCAGTAAAGTACTAGTACTCTTTGGCCGATTTTGATTAAAAGCTTATTTTTCCAGTCCCGGGAGGTGTTTAACTTAAATATAAAATTTCAACCTCGTAGCTCAATTCCTTCATCCTTAAAATTGAACACACACCCACACACACACACACCCACCCACCCACCCACCCACCCACAGACAGACCATGTCGCGAAAACCACTTTTTGGATTCAGGGGACCTCAAAACGTGAAGATCCATCAAAATCTCGACATCGAATTTTTGACATGAATCCAATACTTTCTCTCTATATATATATTACATATATACATAGGTAAGAGAAAGTAAAAAAGAGAGAGAGGTTCTCGTTTAAATTCGATGATTGGGAAAACCAGAGAAATTTACATTTTAAGTGAATCATGAATAAATGAGAAAAGAAAGAGAGAGGAGGGAGGAGGGGGGATAAATTCATACAAAGTGGTTGAAAAAAAAGGTACGGTGGTGCTGAAAAATGTATTTCCTGAAATTACGATACCCTCGGTAGACATGTTAATGATATACCGTACAAGGATCTTAATTTGTTATTAAAAGAAATATTTTATGTTTACACTTGGAGATCGTTAATAAAAGGGAGTTAAAATACTAACTAAGTATGCCCAAAAAATCAAGTAATTCAAAAATTTGCCAAGAGATGTCAGAATGGTAGCTAATAATATTTAATGCATTTGGTTGATTTTCATTGATCTTTTAACAATAAATGTTATTATATATTATGTATCTTTTATAAAAGCATAAAAATATATAAATATAGGCTATTAGGTGATCGGCTGTTAGACTAGCCTGCCATCTATTGCGAGAATGCTGAACTAATTTGACAGTTGAATTTTAAATAAATCATCTAAGCTTATTTTAAAAATTTCTTTTATTTATATGTGATTAATAATAACAATAAATTCATTTTTAAATTTAAAAAAAATTAAAGATTATTGGGACAGATTGTTTTTTTGTATTTGCTTGATAACAAAAAAATTAATTACGATAATTTTTTAATAAGTCATTAAAAAAATTATAGCTCGATGTCCCAATAATCTCTTATGAAATTAATTCATTAAAAAAAAAAACCGCATTGAAAAATTCCTTATAATAGTCTAGTTTTTTTAAAGTACGTTTAGACGTCGCTCCTGAACCCCCTTAATATTGTCCCTCACTGTACAATCCGCTTTCAATTGTCTATTATTTACTATTCGTTTTAATAGAATGTATGAACGTGTTGTTTGTTAATGGGCATACATTTCTATTTTTTTTTTTTTTTTAAGTGAAACTTTTATTATATCGACTCAAATTTTTTCGCCCATCTATCAGCATGTCGCGTTACAAGCCGTGACGTCACCAGCGACTCACACTTCGCATAGCTCTGAAACTACTGGCCCGATTTTCATGGAATTTTTTTTTAATTGGTAGAAAATATTCCAGGGGTGGATTATATCAAATTAGGGGTAGGGAACCCCCTTATCACTCACTCGATTTTAATAAAATTTAAAATGACTGTTCTCTAGGGTGTAAATAATTAAAAAAATGGTATTTCAAACCTCAAAGTGCTAGCGCCCCTCTCCTAAAACTTATTTTCCATTTTTTTAAATATTTTTTTAAAATTAATTAAAATATTAATACACAAGGAAGGAAGCAGGTGCACCCAAAATTAAAGCCTCCGATTTTGTTACAATTAATGAGACGTTTCGAGAAAACTTTATTTCCTCATCACCAGTTAATTGTAACAAAATCGGAGGCTTTAATTTTGGCTGCACCTGCTTCCTTCCTTGTGTATAAATCAACAGCCACGTACTTCATTGGTTAAAATATTAATACATTTATCTGGACCACTCTTAGTCCCGTTCGCTAGGGCATAGCTGAAGGCAACCCAACCGCCACTAAATTATTATAAGTTAAGATTAAAACCCGATTTTAATAGCTTAAATTGAAAAAAATTTCAGTTAAAGGCCCATGATCCGAAAAAGTTTCACTTGTATCGTGATTTCATTAAACCACACAATTATTTTTTGATATTGTATATAAATTTGTATTGTGTTTGTTTGGATCTAGCCACCGAGGACTGGCGCCTCTTAGCGGGTCGTTAATAAATTTATATATTTATTTTATTTTTACCCCCTTAAAGCCGCCATCTAGTATTTAATTTTTTTTTGCAAAAATCTTCCACCAAATTTAATTTCTCCGCTTGGCAATAGAGAGTCGGTTCTTCTCTGGTCACGGCAGAGTTCATCAGAAATTAGTAAAGCAGAGAGAGCGGATTAAATCTTTATCTCTATTTAAGCCTAATGTATGTTCTAAAATCCACGAAATTTCCTAGCAAGTGTCAGAAAAACATCAGCAGTTGACAGGCCAGAGAGAGAGAGAGAGAGAGAGGATTTTAAACCTTTAAAAGCAAGTGTCAGGCTAAATACTATAAAAACTTAAAAAGTATGCGTGTGTGTGTGTGTGTGTGTAAACTTTCTCTTTTCCAACACATGTTGAGAATTAGCTCCACTCTCTTTCTCTGCATATTCCATATCGAGATTAAACTCATAAGCCTCTTTTTTTTTTTTTTTTATTTAAAAATTAATAATTTCTTTGACGTAGATTTCTCCGCATATGCAGAGTGTAATGGCGCAAAGACTTAAAGAGTGGTGTGACTGTTCTCACAGCACATAACTTACATCCTGTTGTGCTCTACGCTTGTCACACCAGATTTTTCGTGTCGACATATATTTAGTTTCCGCCGATATAATAAGTATGGGAAAATATTTATCTTAACTTTCCTATGAAGTACAAGAGTAAAGTGATCTTCACAAGATTTCACTGGTAAAATGAGAATATACATTTTAAAGAACATCTAAAAAAATCATTTATGAATTTTAATCAAAATCGTTGGAGCGAATTTTGAGAAAATCAAAAAAGAGTGAAAAAGTAGTAAAGTATTAATACTCTTTGGCCGATTTTGATTAAAAGCTTCGTGTCATGTCTCAGGGGGTGCCTAACTTAAATATAAAATTCCAACCTCCTCGTTCTTGAGATTATTTGTTCACAGACGGGCAGACCATTTTGCGGGATTCAGGGGACCTCAAAACGTGTATTTCCATTAAAATCCCAAATTTTTTAGATGAATCCAAAACTTACTCATTATCATACTATAATATACGTAAAGCGCTAGCGGCTGACTTCCTGTTCTTGTGTGTATGTGCCTATTCTCTCGCTTATTGGCTAGAGTACCAGGAAATGGCACGGGAGAGGGAAATTTGAAACTTTAAAATTTTGCAACTTGCAAGGGGACCAGGGGTCCACCGAAGGCGGGCATTATCACTTGTATATACATATATATAGCCTATACCAGGGGTGAGCAACCTTTTTAATCAACGGGCAAATTTAAATTTTAAAATTTCTTGGCGGGCCTCACATAAAGTAACACTTACGCGCGGAACATTTTCCCTTTTTTCCGCCCTGAGGGGGAAATTTTTTTCCCTCCCGTGGAAATCATTTTACCTTTTCTCAAGACCGAAACCAGGATTTTTGGCCGAAACTTGCCGAAACCGTTCGGTCGGTTCCTAAATAAAATATAAAATTTAAAGAAAAATAAAGATTTCATATACAAATTTTAATGCAAAATAAAAACAAACAAACGAATTTACTTGAAATTTTTAATGAGAAAAAATTTTAAAATAAAAAAATATTTATTTTCAATTTTTAGAAATGCTTGGCGGCCCGCATAAACATGTTTAACGGGCCGCGGGTTGCTCATCCCTGGCCTATACTATATATCTTTTAAACACTACCGTTTCGAAAACCCTTTTCGGAAACAAAAATTACTACCTAGCCCCCCCCCTCCCCTTCTTCCCCTTCCCTTGAAACGGAAGCAAATTCACTCACTTTTTTTTTTTTTTCCAACACCCTTTTTGACAAGTTGGTGAGTAGGAATGTATGTCATTGAAGGGAGCCTCAGGGCCTAAAGCAATGTCTTCAGGGAGAGGGAGAAAAAAAAAAAAAGAAATAGAAGAAGCTCTAAAGTGAAACTGAATGGAAATCGTTCGTCTCTCGCAAGCAGATATCAATCGTTTACAACGAACGCTCTTTCCATTCACAATTTTACAAATAACCTAAGCAGCGACCTCTTTTTATTATTCTTTGATTAATTCCCTGCCCCATCCATATAAATTTAAATTCATTTAAAATAGTTCAGACCGTAAGTCATAAAAGAATCTAAATTTTAAATTAAAAATTATAATTTAGTCGTAACCTATCATTGGATTAAGTTAATAATTTAATAACCAAAAATAATAAATAAATGACTTTTGACTTAAGTATTTTTTCATATGATATAGATCTGGCAACATCGCATTTAACAGCTGTTTATGTTGATCTTGCTGTTGTATTTTATTTATAATATTACAATGAGTATGTAATTTAGTTTAGACACAATAGGCGAGAAAAATATCTTCGCCCTCGGGATTGGCGTAGTTGTTAGCGCGCCTGCCTTGTATTCCAAAGGTCGGGGGTTTGGATCCCAGTCAGTCTGATGATTTTATTTAAGCCATTTGGTATCCAAATGGCTTAAATAAGAATGGCTGGAACCCAATATATATTAATATATTCATAATAACTTAAAAAGTAAATTAAGTTGTATGCTGGGTATGTGAGATTAGAGTTGGGAAGAATAAAGCCGAGCGCTCCAGGCTGATGCTTCCTATACTATATAAGAGTATCATGTATGACAGGGACACCTTGAAAAACTTTCATTGGCACTGAAGATGGCAACCGTTATGGTTACCGAAACGTCTGCCTGAATAAAAGTGTAAAGGTGTTCGAAAACGCTGGTTTTATTCTTCCCAACTCTAATAACTTAAAAAGTCTTAAGTTCCCTAAAATATTGTGTGCATGTGTGTGTGAATGGGGAAATTTGAAACAAAATGTAAGTGAAAGCGTGAAACATGTTTTATTTTATGCAATGTTGCCACACTGGTCTGAGTCCCGTGACTTACTCATGGTGGACTGAAATTTTTGCGTTTTTCTTGTTAAAATATCTTTAAAATCCTTGGTGAAAAACTTTTGTTTTTATTTTTAACGTATTTTACGAAAGTTAATTGATAAAAATAGAAGTTTTTTTTTTTTATCTTTATCATTTACATCAGGGGTGGGCAAAAGCCGGCCCGCGGGCCGGATCCGGCCCTTTTGCTTACTTTATCCGGCCCGTTGAAAAATCCCTTTTATGCGATTTTGTTGAAATCAACAGTATAAATAATCAAATATATAAATAATAGAGTATTATAATTTCGAAGAGCCGTAACCATATCGCTACTTTTATGTACGCAACATACTAGGTCTGTTCGATTATAATCTTTCATTAACTGATTTATTTAATGACCATTAATTTAATATAATGGATCATATTTCTTTAAAAATTACGTGACATATTTTACTGGGCAAAAATTGTTCGCATGTACACCCAAGTAAGACAATTTATTATTACTATTATCTATTATTAACTGTCAAATTTCTTTGTCCAAATGCTTTAAAATGATACTTAGAGTGTTTTTGCCTAAAAAAACTTCTTGGGCAGGGAAAAACTCCACCCAAAACATTCGGGTGTGGAAAGCGTACGCGGTATAGTCCTGCGGCCCGGGAGACATTTTGAAAATTTCATTTTGGCCCGCGCTTAAAAGTATTTGCCCACCCCTGATTTACATACTGTAATTTGATATACTTCGTCAATTTTATGATTATAATAACGAAATGTGACTTTAGTCAAGCGGAAATCCGCCACTGGCAAAATTTTTTCTAAATAATTTCCCCATATATTATAGTTTGTTGTTGTGGTAATAAATTGCGAGAATAATTTATGATCATGATCATTTAATATCAATTTGATTTGAATTAGAAATAGAAACGGCTCATTGATTTGTTTATTTGAACAGAACTCTGAATTGTTTGAATATAAATTCAATTCCCCCACCATGCAATTAATGATTCCTAATCGATAGCGAATTAGAAAGAATAAAAGCTCAAAGAGAATAAGAAATCTCAATATTTAAAAAAAAAGGTCAAAATAAATTTGCTTTTATTTAAATCGAACTAAAAAGAGAGAAATAATTTCATTTTTAAATTTGTTGGATATTTATGACTTAAAATAAAAGCGTGGGCCGCTCCGAGTGTCTAAGAATAGACAAATCCAGAGTCCTATACTTGATCTCTGTAAGGAAAAAATTAATTTATTATTTTATTTGAAATTGCTATCGGGATCGCCGTTTATTTACCCGAGGGGCTTAAGTGCACGAAGACACACACCTTAAACCCAACCGGCCTCTGGCCGTAGCCATCTACCGGCACCCAGTGGAGTTACATCATTTCCTATCTCTAACTCCTCCTGCGTTCGTTTCTAGCTAGTGAACTAATCCTAATTTCCAACCTCTTCTATGCTATGGAGGATATCCTAGTTGAGGAGGGACTCCCTCAGCACCGACTCCTTTCGAGGAATGCATCACTGAGAGGGAACCTTCTTTACGTCCCTTCCACAGGACGGGATGTCACAGCCACTCCCTCTCCTCGTAGGAGACACCAGCGAGCCCCCTCTAAGGAAAAAAATATTTTTCCTTGGCTGACTCCATTCCAAGCATCTATATTTAATTATTTTAATATTTCATAAGCCAAGACAAAACTCAATGCTTCCCAATGGTCAAATTCATTTTATGGAATTTTTACTCTTCCTCTTTTGAGTATTTTTCCTGGGCTCTCTATGACGTCCTCTATATGACTACAAAATTTCGGGAAGTTGGTCAATCAGAGTGTGACAGACGGACAGACAGACACTCGGACACTCAGCTATTATTTTAAGTAAATAGAGATTAATTGGCCTTGATATTCCATATGGAGTGAGAGTCAGAGCCCAATGCTTTCCAATGGGAGAATTCTAGATTTTTTGACCGTCCCCATTTGGTTATTTTACCTGGACTCTAGATAACGTCCTCTACTGGCAGTTAATTAATTCACAAGAACGATAATTAGAGATAGAGACGAGATGGGATCCCCGCAACGGGGGGTTTGCGAGGGTATAGGTTACGCCACTGCTCTAGTTTGCTCGTACAAAAAGATTTCATATACATGCTTCTTGTAGTTACGCGTTTTACAATATTTATCTTTTTTTTTAGTACCATGAGTTTGGGGGGGGGGGGGGGCGTAAAGCGGAGTGAGTACTCATAAAGCCATCGATTTTAGAAAAAAAATAAAAAATAAAATGACCATTATTTAATTAACGAAATTTTAATTTGCATTATTTACCTGCTGCTATCCCCGTTCGTGGTATTGTCAGCATTTTATTAAAACAACTAAAGTAAACATGTGTTGGCATTAAACAAAAAAAAAAATTCATTTTTTTTTTCTCTATTAATAATTCGTTGAAAACAATGTTGATACAACTAATTGCTATCAGCATTTGTGGGTGGTGGTGGACTGGGCTAAAAAGCTCCTTTTTTCCCAGCACACAACTTTCTCTTACCTTCGGTAATCGAAGAGGTGCATTATTCGAAAGGAGTAGGCTACACGCCGGCACTGAGAGAGTCCCTTCTCAAACTAGGACATCCTCCGTAGTAGGGCTGGACGGTAATGGATTTTCATTACCGACCTCGATAATGAAAAAAACCTGTTTTTCTCGAAAGTCGGTAAAAATTTTTTACCGCCCGCGGAACCAAAGTTTGCCGCCGCGGAACATTTTTTTTCCCGCGGAACCAAAATTTTTCCTTTTTTTCCACCGTGGAACCAAAATTTTTCCCCGTCCGGAAAAATATTTTACCTTTTTTTTAGAGAGCCAATTTTTTTGCCGAAACATTTTTTTTTTCTCGCCGAACCAAAATTTTTTACCGCCCGAAAAAATAGGTTTTTACCGACTTTCGGAAAAAAACCGGTTTTTTTTCGAATTAGAGGTTCGTTACCGCGTTTTCGGTAAAAAAATTTTTACCGGTTTTTACCGGTAAACCGGTTTACCGTCCAGCCCTACTCCGTAGCATAGAAGGAACCAGAAATAAGGATTAGTTCACTAGCTAGAACCGAACGAAGGAGGAGGAGTTAGAGATAGGAAATAATGCAACCTCACGAGATGCCGGTTGGGTTTGAGGTGTGTGTCTTCGTGCACGGAGCACCTCGGGTAAATAAACGGGGATCCCGATAGCATTTTCAAATAATAATAAAAAATAAACTTCAAAACGTAGACTCACCGAGTACTGCAGATATTATTCAATAGTGAGGTTTAGGCCTTTTCAGTACACAAATAAAAAATACAATTTTTTTAAAAAATCATATTTATTTTAAAGGTTAACTGATAAAGGTTGACTGATGTATGTTGATAGAAAAGTGTTGGGCATTAAATGAAAAAGAAGGTTTGTTCCTGGAGAGGATTTCTGTAAAAATCACCTATAAAAAGGTATATAATATATAATGTAAAATTTATATAAATAATTTAAAATTATTAAACGCTAAAATGTAAACCCTTCCAGGTACAAACCCGACACTGAGGAAGACAAGCTGGAAGCTGTCGAAACCTACATTGGTTTGTTAACCTTTAAAATAAATATGATTTTTTAAAAAAATTGTATTTTTTATTTGTGTACTGAAAAGGCCTAAACCTCACTATTGAAAAATAAACTTGCTAAATGTAGATATTTTAGTTGAGTATAATTGAACGCCTAGTTCTAGGTCCCTTGTAAGCGAGTGGAATATGAATTTAGTGATGCAATTTCGCAAGCAAACAGTTAAATTAGATTCCATATTAATTAATTAATTAATTAATTCACAAGAACGTTAATTAGAGATAGAGATGGGATCTCTCAGAGAGAGAGACTTTCAAAAGTGGTGCTAACACTCAAAAACATGGAATAAAAATTATTTTTACTTTCTCTTACCTAGTCGACATAAAAATACTAATACTTTCTCTTGATTTTCTGAAAATTCGCCCCAAAATTCAAAAATCAATTATTTTTTAGCCCTCGGGCTTGGCGTAGTCGTTACCAAGAGTGGAGGGTTCAGACCCCAGACAGTCCGATGATTTTATTTAATCCATTTGGATACCAAATATATAATATATATATATATATATTCTGGAAGGTTTCCGCGACTGGATGTATGCGAAGATAAGTTTTCTCGGGTTGAGTCGCGTGTGATGTTGAGATTTACTCGACGTTTCGGCTCTCCTTTTGGAGCCATTTAAGCCAGTAAGACAAACCAAAACACAAATCACTTCGACCATCAACACGCAAACCGCCACCACACAACCCAACACATCTCAAAGACAAACACAAGCCTCGGAAACATCCGGCAATACATCGACTGGGGAGTAGGCAGATTGAGGCCCCAAAGTCAACCTAAATCAAACACAGACACGATCACACATACACACCCCAATCCAAATCTCAGAAACAAACCCAATCTCCTAACACATCCACTAACCAAACCAATAACACATCGACTTGGGGAGGCAGACTGAGGCCCCGTAGTCAACCCAAACCGAACACAAACGCAATTACACACACTCAACCTTCCTCCTGCTCTCAGAGACCAAACCAAGCCTCTGAGGCATCCAAATTGACCTGGGGACCAGCAAGACTGCGACCCCGTAAACAATCCACCCCAACAATTCCCACCTAATTCCATACTCTTGAAAATGGCTCCAAAAAGGAGAGCCGAAACGTCGAGTAAATCTCCACATCACACGCGACTCAACCCGAGAAAACTTATCTTCGCATATATATATATATATATATAACCGGTATATATATATATTAATAATAACTTTGGCCTCGCCAATAAATAACACTCACAGCTTTGTTATACAGGGTGTCCAGTAAAGAATGGATAACCTTGAAATGTCTTATAGTATAACTTATGGCCGTTCAGAAAAAAAATTGAAACAAAATATATCATAAGTAGGTATCTTATCTTAGGTACTAAGATATGATTTTTTTAAAAGAAAGGTCTAATTTTTTTACCTTGTTTTACTTTTATGAACACTACGATCAGAAATGAATGGATTCCATCGGTTTGTTGTTATTTTATTATTATACACGAACTATGCTAATAGATAAACAGTGAATAGTATGACTAGCTATTGCACTTTTTTATTAAAAAATTAGCAAATTCCAATAAAATAGCCAGGTGGTCGTTTTAACACTGATTTTAATTATTTTAATTTGCTAATTTTTTAATAAAAAAGTGCAATAGCTAGTCATACTATACTATTAGCATAGTTCGTGTATAATAATAAAATAACAACAAACCGATGGAATCCATTCATTTCTGATCGTAGTGTTCATAAAAGTAAAACAAGGTAAAAAAATTAGACCTTTCTTTTAAAAAAATCATATCTTAGTACCTAAGATAAGATACCTACTTATGATATATTTTGTTTCAATTTTTTTTCTGAACGGCCATAAGTTATACTATAAGACATTTCAAGGTTATCCATTCTTTACCGGACACCCTGTATATTCATTATAACAATGTGGAGGAAGGCAGATGTAACATGAAATAAAAACAAAACTTGTTTTCGGTACGAATTATTTAATTTTTTTCTTTTGTCGACGTTTCGGGCACTAAACGTCACTTATCTTCAGGACAAAGGTGTTAAAAAATTATTACCACTCCCTCCTTCAGTTATTAGGTAAGGGAGCGTACAAGTATTACGTAACGCAATTTGGGGGGAGGGGGGTCTCGTAAAACGTTACCATGCGTTACAAGGGGGGGGTTGAACAACTGGTATTTTAGCAATTTTCTGGTACTTTTAGAAAAAAATGGCCACTTGAGGGTTACGTAACGTCTAGGAGGGGCGGGTCCACAAAAATGTTACGGCGCATTACATGGGGGGAGGGCGGGGGAGGTCAAAAATCTTCAAAAATTGAGTTACGTAATACTTGTACGCTCCCTAAGTTAGAATGTTAGTATATTTTGTAATATACAAATTTCTCTGTGTGTATCCTAAGCCACAATCAGAGTTAATGAATGAAGATGACGTTTAGTTCCCGAAACGTCGACAAAGGAAAATTAAATAATTCGGGCCGAAAACAAGTCTTGTTTTTGATTTCATCTTATATTCATAATAACGAGTATCTTAAGTCTTAAATGGCCTAAGTTGCCGAAAAGACTGTGTGTATGCGTGTGTGAATGGGAAAAAAGTGTGTTAAAAAAATTTAGATACTCTTTAAAATGTATATTCTCCTTTTGGCATTGAAATCTTATGAAGTACACTTTACTTTTGTACTTAATAGGAAAGATAAGAGCCATGGTAACTAAATATGAATATTTTTCTTGTATTCTAATATAACGACTTAAACTAACAATGTAAATTTATGTCGACACAAAAAACTGGTGTGACAAGCACAGAACACAACTTTCCTTTGGTTGTGTTGCGTTCTGTGCATGTCACACCAGATATTTTATATTTTCAAGATTATATTTTTATTTCTTTGCCTATGATTGATTTTATTATTCCTCCCTCCCTTTATCTACATCTCCTTTAAATTCCTCTTCCCTTTGGGATTATTGAATTTCTTCTTTATATTTGTTTATCTTTAAAAAAAAATATATTTTTTTCTCTTAGTGAACGTCTTTTTTTTTTATTTGTTCAGCCAAAAGAGATATTGATATTACGTGGGATATTTATATTGGTGAAAAAATCCACCGTAGTATGCATGTTGAATTGAGGAAATAGATTTACGTATATTTATATGTATGTGTGTGTGTGAGAGAGAGAGAGAGAGGGGGGGGATGTGTGTCGTCGGGTGGGGTGGGTGACATCACATCCCCCTTGGGAAACTTGTGGCCGGGGGATCAACCAACAAAACAAAACACCTCCATTAACATAAACATCGTTTTCTAGGATATAATAGAATCATCTCTCTAACGATTTTCGTTGCAACCCTGTTCTTTTTTTTTACGTGTTTATTAAACCAGTGGTTCCTAACCTTTTTTGCTCGCCCCTTTCTGTCTAACACCTATCGCCCCCTTTTCATTTTCATTGTATGCCTGATTTTAATTTGAAGTAAAGCAGTTTTATTATTTTAAATAATTTTATTTCCGTATATAAAAACAACCAAAGCAGTTTTATCTCTTCACTCTAAGCTCTAGTAGGCTATTAATTTATGCATTTTATTATTATTATTTATTTATTTCTTCCATAGACACTCGAAAGTGGTCAGAAGACCCAACTTCTTGAAGGTTATTACCTTTAGGTCTACACACATAAAATAAAAAACATATACATGAAATTACAACAATCACAGAAGAACACAGCATTAAATTGTCTTGAGTGAGAAGAATTCTTCTATTGAGTATATAGAATTTTCTTGAAGCATCTTCTTTAATTTTTTCTTAAACCCAACTATATTTTTTGCCGATTTTAATTCTTTGGGAAGAGCATTAAAGATCCTGTGAGATTTCTCCCCCACCACCAGGCTACTTCTCTCCATTTTAATGTCATCCCGCCTTCTAGTGTTGAAGAATTGGATCTTAAATTCTTGAATTTTGAGATTTAAAAGTTCTTAGGCTCATTTCCAAAATGTTACGGTCAGAAGACCCAACTTCTTGAAGGTTATTTTGCAGCCAGACATCTGACAGCCTGTTTCTGGGACGTTAGAACCTTCACAGCAGCCCTCGAAGAACCACAGAGTGATACCATACCTTATTCTTGACTCGATCTCGGCGAAGTAGAAAGGCCTTAGTTGATGAGACTCAAGAAGGCATTTAAGTTGTCTCATTTTATAACAGGCCGAGTTAATTTCTTTTTTGTCAGAGTTCTGCAGTGGAAATTCTGATCTATCGTCAGAAATATACCTGCTGTACAGTGAGCGCCACAATTAACTCCCCACCTGATAGTTTTAGCCTTAAGTATATGGTAAATGATGAAATAATTTGAAAAGGTAAAATAAAATCATCTGTACCAGATTTTACGTTTTACCTTTTCGGTCGTTAAAATTATTTCACTATACACCATATAAGCCAAAGCTATCAGGTGTGGACTTAATAGTGGCGCTCACTGTACAAATTAACATGGTTCAAAATGATTCAAATTCATGGGTTCTGTGATTTGCATTTACGTACAAAAAATGATTTAAAACAAGAAAAAAAAGGCTACTTTATTTCAAAGTTAAAAAAATGAATCAAGTTCCTGAGGTATTTTTCTCTTTGATTTTTGTTCTTTTATATTTTAGAAAACTCTAATAATTTTTCCCAATTTGAATACTCATCGCCCCCCCACTTATTTATTGCCCCCCCTGATAATCCAAATCTCCCCCAGGTTGGGAATCACTGATCTACACAATGCAATTTAAATTTTCACTCCTTCCTTTAAAAGCTCTCAATTTAAAAATAAATAAGAGAAAGAAAAATTCTGGTGTGATGGTCGCACAACCCTTCGGAAATTGAAAGTTGTGTTCTGTGCTTGTCACACCAGATTTTTTGTGTTGAGATTTAGTTGTCGAA
The DNA here is from genome assembly GCA_023213315.1 of Euborellia annulipes. NCBI lineage: Eukaryota > Metazoa > Arthropoda > Insecta > Dermaptera > Anisolabididae > Euborellia > Euborellia annulipes. The sequence goes on along the minus strand of JAKCPI010001950.1, from coordinate 25,123 downwards.
AGGGCAAAATGAGAATTTATATTTTAAAGAGCATCTAAAAAATGATTGATTTTTGAATTTTCGAGCGAATTTTGAGAAAATCGGAAAAAAACTGAAAAAGTACATCAGTAGAGTACTAGTACTCTTTGGACGGTTTTTATTAAAAGATTCATATTTCGTCCAAAGGAGGTACCTAACTTAAATATAAAATTTCAATCTTCTACTCTTTTCTTTCTTGAAATTTGTTCTTTTCTTTTATAAAAAATCACGTAGCACCTCTTCTCTATAAATTGAAAATGTCTTAAATATTAATATGAATTTCAAATCTGATACCACGGGGTATTTTTTTTACATCTTGACAAGTAAATCCTTAAATTCTATTTGCACGAATACTTCTGGCATTTCCATTACTTGTACATTCTCTAATGGAAATAAAAAGCTAAGCGTTGTGTGAATTTAATACAGCTTATAACGTATAACTGGCGTGTGGGCGGGCTGGTCGCGTGGCCTGGCATATTGATCAAGCCTTTTGACAAACACACACACACACACACACTTGGGAATGATTTGTTACCTTTGCCTTAATATTCAACCACATTTACAATTATTCTTTTATGGAAAACCACGTGGGGGGGGGAGAGCTTCCCTCCCTCGACAGGTCATTGTCAAAGTGAATCTTGCGTTTAGTCTCAAAATTAATTTTAATTATTTAAAAGACATCCTAAATGAATTTTTTTGATAGCCTTAAATCGCCCATGAAAATCCGTCGTTTAGTTTCAGAGTAAGTGCGTGATCTCTCTTTTCCAACGTTGTAATTTCGAAATGAAAATTTTCTCCCCGGATAGCGTAATTTATTTTATTTTTAAAATAATTTAGAGAAGTTGGCGAAAATATTCCATGAAAATTTTTTGGTATCCAAATGGCTTAAATAAAATCATCGGACTGCCTGGGATTCAAACCGGCGACTCTTGGTATACCAACTCTTGGCGCTACCAACCACACCAAGCCCGAGAGCCTTTTCTTTCTTTTCTTTTTCTTTTTGATAAAAAAGTCATTTCGGCTGCTGAGGCCATTTGACTTTATAAATTTATTATGTAAATTTATTAAATACAATATATCGATGGCTTCCGGCGGGCGTTCAACGGTCTTGTTTTTCGGGGGCCACCTATCCCGATTTTCAGCACAGCTTGGCGTCGCTTAACAACGTTGATCTTGGTGGCTGTTGTTCATTCTTCTTGCCAGAGCCTTTTCTTAATTATGGAAAATAAATAACATTACTATATTCCAATTCAGTGCCTGCTTGAGGATTTGTTTACATTCATAAAATACACAAATGAAAAGAATACATAAATATTTCTCTATACATTTCCTATGGGAGAAATCGTAACTTTAAGAATTAATAACTCAAAAAGTTATAGGAATTTCGGGATGAAAATAATTTTCTTGTAATCCCGAGAAGGTCCTCTTTAAGCACATAAAATTTCGTTTCAAAATTCCAACAGGAAGTTGGTCTAATAGAGCGTGACAGACAGACGGACATTAGCGAATTATAGGTATAGATTAAAAAATAATATTGGTTTAAAGTAAAAATATTCATGTCCTCAAATCCCCAAACGGGGAGGCTCAAAAAATTCAAAAGTTTACCCATTGGTAATAGAGAGAGAGCCCAGAGCCCCCAGACAATACTCATTTTCTCACAAATAAAATGTATGGGATAAAGTAGTGTTAGTTCGTAATTTGAGTGTAAGCATATTTGCAAATTTGGGGCGTGGGCCAATTTATAGGTAACCAAGTGCCAAACATGGGTAAAAATAGTACTAATTATACTTATTTTCTCATTCTTGATTTTTACGTATATTTATAGAGAATATTGTTAAAAGTTAATAATCAATACTGCCAGACACTTACTATCGGCCATAACTCTTGCCAGACGCTTCAAAGCTCCCGAAAAGATGATCTAACTTTACTTATATTCTCATTCAGTGGCGTACCGAGGGGGGCGAGGGGGGCGGTCCGCCCCAGGCCCCGAGCCGGCATAGGCCCCCATATATTTATAAAAAAAAAATTTAATGAAAATTTCTCTTTGAAAGGCCCCGGGGCCCTCAGGGCTCAAGTAAAAATGGGAAAATTTAGATAAAAAAAAAGAAAATTTAATAAAAATTTCCCTTTGAGAGGCCCCGGGGCCCTTGGGGCTCAAGTAAAAACAAAATTTAATGAAAATTTTCCTTTGAGAGGCCCCGGGGCCCTTGGGGCACAAGTAAAAACCAAATTTAATGAAAATTTCTCTTTGAAAGGCCCCGGGGCCTTCAGGGCTCAAGTATAAATGGGAAAATTTAGATAAAAAAAAGAAAATTTAATAAAAATTTCCCTTTGAGAGGCCCTGGGGCCCTCAGGGCTCAAATAAAAACAAAATTTAATGAAAATTTCCCTTTGAGAGGCCCCGGGGCCCTCAGGGCTCAAATAAAAACAAAATTTAATGAAAATTTCTCTTTGAGAGGCCCCGGGGCCCTCAGGGCTCAAGTAAAAATGGGAAAATTTAGATAAAAAAAAGAAAATTTAATGAAAATTTCTCTTTGAGAGGCCCCGGGGCCCTCAGGGCTCAAATAAAAATGGGAAAATTTAGATAAAAAAAAGAAAATTTAATGAAAATTTCCCTTTGAGAGGCCCCGGGGCCCTCAGGGCTCAAGTAAAAATGGGAAAATTTAGATAAAAAAAAGAAAATTTAATGAAAATTTCTCTTTGAGAGGCCCCGGGGCCCTTGGGGCTCAAGTAAAAACAAAATTTAATGAAAATTTCTCTTTGAGAGGCCCCGGGGCCCTCAGGGCTCAAATAAAAATGGGAAAATTAAGATAAAAAAAAGAAAATTTAATGAAAATTTCTCTTTGAGAGGCCCCGGGGCCCTTGGGGCTCAAGTAAAAACAAAATTTAATGAAAATTTCTCTTTGAGAGGCCCCGGGGCCCTCAGGGCTCAAATAAAAATGGGAAAATTAAGATAAAAAAAAGAAAATTTAATGAAAATTTCTCTTTGAGAGGCCCCGGGGCCCTCAGGGCTCAAATAAAAACAAAATTTAATGAAAATTTCTCTTTGAGAGGCCCCGGGGCCCTCAGGGCTCAAGTAAAAATGGGAAAATTTAGATAAAAAAAGAAAATTTAATGAAAATTTCTCTTTGAGAGGCCCCGGGGCCCTCAGGGCTCAAATAAAAACAAAATTTAATGAAAATTTCTCTTTGAGAGGCCCCGGGGCCCTCAGGGCTCAAGTAAAAATGGGAAAATTTAGATAAAAAAAAGAAAATTTAATGAAAATTTCTCTTTGAGTGGCCCCGGGGCCCTCAGGGCTCATGTAAAAACAAAATTTAATAAAAATTTCTCTTTGAGAGGCCCCGGGGCCCTCAGGGCTCAAGTAAAAATGGGAAAATTTAGATAAAAAAAAGAAAATTTAATGAAAATTTCTCTTTGAGAGGCCCCGGGGCCCTTGGGGCTCAAGTAAAAACAAAATTTAATGAAAATTTCTCTTTGAGAGGCCCCGGGGCCCTCAGGGCTCAAGTAAAAATGGGAAAATTTAGATAAAAAAAGAAAATTTAATGAAAATTTCTCTTTGAGAGGCCCCGGGGCCCTTGGGGCTCAAGTAAAAACAAAATTTAATGAAAATTTCTCTTTGAGAGGCCCCGGGGCCCTCAGGGCTCAAATAAAAATGGGAAAATTAAGATAAAAAAAAGAAAATTTAATGAAAATTTCTCTTTGAGAGGCCCCGGGGCCCTCAGGGCTCAAATAAAAATGGGAAAATTAAGATAAAAAAAAGAAAATTTAATGAAAATTTCTCTTTGAGAGGCCCCGGGGCCCTCAGGGCTCAAATAAAAACAAAATTTAATGAAAATTTCTCTTTGAGAGGCCCCGGGGCCCTCAGGGCTCAAGTAAAAATGGGAAAATTTAGATAAAAAAAAGAAAATTTAATGAAAATTTCTCTTTGAGAGGCCCCGGGGCCCTCAGGGCTCAAATAAAAATGGGAAAATTTAGATAAAAAAAAGAAAATTTAATGAAAATTTCTCTTTGAGAGGCCCCGGGGCCCTCAGGGCTCAAGTAAAAATGGGAAAATTTAGATAAAAAAAAGAAAATTTAATGAAAATTTCTCTTTGAGAGGCCCCGGGGCCCTCAGGGCTCAAATAAAAATGGGAAAATTTAGATAAAAAAAAGAAAATTTAATGAAAATTTCTCTTTGAGAAGCCCCGGGGCCCTCAGGGCTCAAATAAAAACAAAATTTAATGAAAATTTCTCTTTGAGAGGCCCCGGGGCCCTCAGGGCTCAAGTAAAAATGGGAAAATTTAGATAAAAAAAAGAAAATTTAATGAAAATTTCTCTTTGAGAGGCCCCGGGGCCCTCAGGGCTCAAATAAAAACAAAATTTAATGAAAATTTCTCTTTGAGAGGCCCCGGGGCCCTCAGGGCTCATGTAAAAACAAAATTTAATAAAAATTTCTCTTTGAGAGGCCCCGGGGCCCTCAGGGCTCAAGTAAAAATGGGAAAATTTAGATAAAAAAAAGAAAATTTAATGAAAATTTCTCTTTGAGAGGCCCCGGGGCCTTCAGGGCTCAAATAAAAACAAAATTTAATGAAAATTTCTCTTTGAGAGGCCCCGGGGCCCTCAGGGCTCATGTAAAAACAAAATTTAATAAAAATTTCTCTTTGAGAGGCCCCGGGGCCCTCAGGGCTCAGGTAAAAACAAAATTTAATAAAAATTTCCCTTTGAGAGGCCCCGGGGCCCTTGGGGTTCAGGGATATACGGTATTTTAAAAATACTTTTTGTGTATGGAGGAGAGGGATATTTAAAGTTGAGCACCCCCCAAAAAAAAAAAATTCAATATAAGGCCCCCTCTTCTAGTGCCGCCCCAGGCCCCCAACTGCCTCGGTACGCCTTTGTTCTCATTCTTGATTTTTATATTTGATATTCAGAAAACTATTTTAAGACTATTTGTAAGCTGCCAGACCAATCGGTTGGGCCAAACTTCCCGCCAGACATAGATAAAGTGTCGCTAGACGTCTGAGCACGAGCAGGATATGTGGATAACTTTATAACATACATAGCTTTATAAAATTTATGTTAATAATGGTCTAATGGAAAGCTTCAGTAAAAATAAGTAATTTTTAACGCTCATTTAAAACGTTAATTAAAGAATAATAAAATATTAATACTTTTGAACTCTTAATGAAAATTATGAACAAACGAACAGCAATAAAATAGTAGTTTATTGGTTTTTAATAATAAGTAAAAAAACAGGAATATTTTTGAATTGAATTGGACGTATAAATAAAATGACCTTTCATTAAAAAGATATGAAATATGAATATGCTCGCGCTCAGACGTTTAGCGACACTTTATCTATGTCTGGCGGGAAGTTTGGCCCAACCGATTGGTCTGGCAGCTTACAAATAGTCTTAAAATAGTTTTCTGAATATCAAATATAAAAATCAAGAATGAGAATATAAGTAAAGTTAGATCATCTTTTCGGGAGCTTTGAAGCGTCTGGCAAGAGTTATGGCCGATAGTAAGTGTCTGGCAGTATTGATTATTAATTTTTAACAATATTCTCTAAAACATACATAAAAATCAGCTCTGAGACTTTGAGAAAAGGTAGTATTGTTTTTCCCTATCTTTAACACATGAATAGCGACACTTTAGGTGTGTCTGGCGGGATGTTTGGCCCAACCGATTGGTCTGGCAGCTTACAAATAGTTTTGAAATGGTTCCCTGAATATCATATATAAAAATCAAGAATGAGAAAATGAGTATAGTTTCATACTTTTTTTGGTAACTTTGAAGCGTCTGGCAAGAGTTATGGCCCATGGTAAGTGTCTGGCAGTATTGATTATTAACTTTTAACAATATTCTCTATAAATATACGTAAAAATCAAGAATGAGAAAATAAGTATAATTAGTACTATTTTTACCCATGTTTGGCACTTGGTTACCTATAAATTGGCCCACGCCCCAAATTTGCAAATATGCTTACACTCAAATTACGAACTAACACTACTTTATCCCATACATTTTATTTGTGAGAAAATGAGTATTGTCTGGGGGCTCTGGGCTCTTGGACTATAAGCATTGGGTTCTATCTCTCTCTCCCCTTATGCAAAAATTAAAGGGAATTAATAATCGCAAATGAAAAATAATAAAGATTTAATTAAATTTTCTTTTTTTCTCCATTTATATTTATAAAATACATAAATAAAATAATATTTGCTTCTAAATTTGTACTGTAGGCTCTAGTTGAAACATGTAGGGAATGTTAAAATTCATTTAACACTTGAATAAATTTTAATAAAAAAACTTTGTAACAAATAACCGAGTTTATTTATTTATTAATTTACATTTAACTATCATATATACAAAATAATATTATTTTAATAATAAATACAATGATAATTTTCGATTAGCAGAACAGATTAAGGGGGTACAGGAGCGACGTCTAAACGTACTTAAAAAAAAACTAGCTTCCAATAATCTTTAATTTTTTTTTAAATTTAAAAATGAATTTATTGTTATTATTAATCACATATTAATTCAGAAATTTTTAAAATAAGCTTAGATGATTTATTTAAAAATCAACTGCCAAATTAGTTCAGCATTCTTTCAATAGATGGCAGGCTAGTCTAACAGCCGATCCCCTAATGGCCTATATTAATATATTTTTATGCTTTTATAATATATACATAAATATAGGCCTAATAACATTTATAAAGTATTTATTGTTAAAAGATCAATGAAAATCAACCAAACGCATTAAATATTATTATCTACCATTCTGACATCTTTTGGCAAATTTTTGAATTACTTTATATTTGGGCATACTTTTTATGACACACAATTGGAACAAACTTCCTCATATTCCTACCCCCATATATTAGTGCAAAAAGTTATCATTCCAAATTCCCATAAAACATGATCCCCTTTACATCAACAATAAATTTGCTCTATCTTTATTATCATGCAAAACTGAATATAAAAAGTCTTTTGACCAGCATTTGTTAGAGATTGCATCGGCATAGGCAAACAATCATGCAAATATGATGATGATGATGATGATGAGGCCGACGGTTTATTGTAAGATGGAAATTGGGACACGAGTGATTAGAGAGAGATGAAATAGACAACAATGCACTGGCTGGCTGGCCAGTAGCTGGTAATTGATACACAGCCCCCTCCCCACCCACCCCCCTCCCTTACAAATTGAACGCCAAACTCCCCCACTATTTGTTTATCAACAAACACACACAAAGGGGAAGTTTAATTGATTAAAAAAAAATCCCAAGTATAAAAAACTTTTACCTGGTATATACAATTTTTTTTTTTTTGCTGGAATACTCAATTACAAAAATACACGGCGCGTCAAAAAAAAAAAGGGTACCACTTTGTTTCTTCTTAAAAATACCTGTTCTAGTCTATATATATATATAATTCGCTAATGTCCGTCTGTCTGTATGTCACACTCTATTTAGGCAACTTCCCGTTGGAATTTTGAAATGAAATTTTATATGGATAAAGAGGACCTTCTCGGGATTACAGGAAAATTATTTTCATCCCGAAATTCCTATAACTTTTTGAGTTATTAATTTTTAGTTACGATTTCTCCCATAGGAAATGTATAGAGAAATATTTATGTATTCTTTTCATTTGTGTATTCCATGAATGTAAACAAATCGTCAAGCAGGCTCTGGATTAGAATCGAATAATAATAATAATAATAATTTTCTTTGCCGCCCCCGGGTTTGGCGTAGTAAGTAGCGCGCCTCCCTCCTATACCAAACGTCGCGGGTTCGGACCCAGGCAGTCCGATGATTTTATTTAAGCCATTTGGATACCAGATGGCTTAAATAGAAATGCCTGACCCCACAATAGATATATTCTCTACAACGGTTATCGTCAAAGTCTTATATGGCCTAAGTTGCCGAAAAGACTGTGTGAATGTGAGTGTGAATGAGAAAAAAGTGTGAATGTTTAAAAAAAAAAAAAAAAATTTTCTTTGCCAGTAAGTGAGGTTTGGAGGACAGCAGCCGGAAGGTAGCCTCTATTTAATGAAACAGACTCCTTTAACAAAACGTTTCGGCTAATTTTTATTGCGCCATCTTCAGTTGTTGTAGCTGTATAAAAGATGGCGCAATTAAAATTAGCCGAAACGTTTTGTTAAAGGAGTCTGTTTCATTAAATAGAGGCTACCTTCCTGGCTGCTGTCCTCCAAACCTCACTTACTGATATCTCACAGCCACATCTCTCCAATTTTCTTTGCCTTCGGGGCTTGCTGTAGAGGTTAGCGTGCTAACCTCGTATACCAAACGTCGCGGGTTTGGACCCCAGGCAGTCCGATGATTTTATTTAAGCCATTTGGATACCAAATGGCTTAAATAAAAATGCCTGGACCCCTATATATATAAATTCATAAATAACGGATATCGTCAAAAGTCTTAAATGGCCTAAGTTGCCGAAAGGACTGTGTAAATGTGTGTGTGAAAGTGTGAATGTTTTTTTTTTATTAAAAAAAAAAAAAAAAACACCTATAAAATTCCGTCTAGTAGTTTTGGAGTGGCCTGCGTTATCAAGGAAAAAATAAAATTAAATCTCCTCAATAATATTCTATAATTTATCATATATTAAATTATTATATCATTTATAAAATTATATTTTAACATTTTAATCTTTTTCTTTCCATGCTTTAAAATTGATTACTCTAATTTAGAGTGAAAAAAGATAATGTATATAATAACCGAGTGTCCGTATGTCTGTCCGTCTCGCACGCTCTGTGTTACCAACTTCCCGTGGGAATGTTAAAACGAAATTTTGCAATCTTATGGAGAGTCCCGGAAAAATACTCGGGTCCCGAAATTCCTATAACTTTTTGAGTTATTTCTAAAGTTACGATTTCTCCCAAGTTACATGAAATGTATAGGGAAATATTTATGTTTTCTATGAATGTAAACAAATCATCAAGCAGGCACATTGGAATAGTAATAATAAAAAATTTCTTTTCATAATTGGACGATGTTATGCATAAAGGAACCAAGCGCCATTATGATCCAAATTGAAATAATACCGCCATTTTCTAAGGATAAATGAGATCTACCTCTTTATTTAAATCGCATCATTATTACTCTGTTCACTATTTTTTGTATAAGACAAGAAAAAGAGTCATTGCCATTGGGCAAATGCACCTTATCTCGTATTTTGGTAAAAGGCGCCTGGTTCCTTTATGCGTAACATAATCCAATTACGAACCCGAGCCAGCTGAAGGGGGTTCCGAGGGGCGCGGCTAGTAAATTAAATAAATTCACATTTTTTTTTATTGACAAATAAGATTCGGGATAGAATTGTTAAAATCTCATTTTCTCGATGGCAAATGTTTTATTTTTTTTACAAGTACAAGGGCAGGGGATGGGGTATTTGTCAAGGCGTTGCGTTGCGTTCTTACTACCTTTTCATATCCCGTTTCTCTCTCATCTTTCTTTTTTTTTTAAATAATGTTACCCATTTAAAAAATAAAATAAAAAAATTTTCTTAGTTTTATTATATAAGCTTATACTTATAGAGTGAAAAAAAGAAAGAAAAAAATTTTTTTGATATCAAGAAATTTTTTATTTCTCTAGTAAAAATAAATATTTTTTTTTTTTTATTCATCTGCACTTCCGTTACACGCTCTGTTTGACCAATTTCCCGTAATGAAATTTTATCCTCTTATAAAATAGGTTTTCTCGAGAGGGTGGCTCAAAAAATGCCTAGATTTTACCCATTGGGTTCTATTTGGACCCTGTTATGCAATGGTGTGTCAAAGACCAGAAAATTCAAAATTGAGTTAAGCACGGAATATTGTTTCAATAATAGTATTTTTTATGAAATATGTCCTAAAAAAATTTATATTTAATGTTACTTGCACAATTGACAAGAAAAATTATATATAAACAAAAAACTTTATTGTTGACTTTCTCAAAACTCGATGTTTGGTCTTTGACACACCATTGCATAACAGGGTCCATTTATGAAAAATTAAATCCAATTAATTCTAATTAATTAAATCTCTCAAACGACAAATAATAAAAAGGGTTATTTAAATTAAATTTTCTTAATTTCCAAAGAAACAGTTAGTATTTATAAAATACACGTTACGTCAAAAAAAAAAAAAAACGTAACATTTTGTTTCTTCTTAAGCAGTCCAGTATCTTAATTATAGTGTAATTTATTAAACATTTAAGATACATTTCTAAGTAAATTTAACACAAAGCCATATCATTTTAATAAATAATTACAATTTAAATAAAACAAAGACAAAAATGTCGAAATTTTTTTTTGATTAACGCCAAATTTACAAAATATTTGTTTATTTATATTTTGTTACCAAGGCAACCATTTCTCCTATCTTTCTTATGAAGTACAAGTGTAAAGTGTGCTTCAAACAATTTTGAGGGTAAAATGAGAATATACATTTTGAAAGAGCATCTAAAAAATAATTGATTTTTGAATTTTAATCAAAATCGTTGGAGCGAATTTTAAAAAAATCGAAAAAAAAGTACATCGGTAAAGTATTAGTACTCTTTAGCCGATTTTGATTAAAAGCTTATTTATTTTCACGGTCCAGGAGTGTACAAAACTTAAATATAAAATTTCAACCACCTAGCTCAATTCCTTTATGCTTAAAATTGAACACACACCGGGGCGGATACAAGGGGAAGGGGCAAAGAGGGTAATTACCCCCCCCCTCGAGATTTGAAAAAAAAAATACTTTTTTTCAAAAAAAAAAATTTATTTTTAATGTAAAATTTTAAAAATTAAAATTTGATTTGTATTAATATTCTGACAAACAAGTACAGAATGCGCCTTTAAATTACCGAAATTAAGAAAAAAAATGTGTGCTGTGCGGCGAGTCACACCAGATTACCCCCCCCCCCCGAGAAACACCTCTGGATCCGCCCTTGACACACACCGACCACTTTTTTGGATTCAGAGGACCTCAAAACGTGTATATCCGTCAAAATCTCGACATCGAATTTTTTACATGAATCCAATACTTTTATATATTAACATACTTATACATAAAGGTAAGAGAAAATAAAAAGATTCAAAAGGCCCAAGAAAATAAAGAAGAGAAAGTAAAAGAGCTTGCCTCGGAGCCTCTAATAAATGTATTTGTAATTACATTCGCCAAGTGCGAGACAATGTTTAATTAAACGAGGCTCTAAGCCAGTCCCTGCAGCTAGTTTATCTATAATTAAACAAAAAAAAGAGGTGGGGATTTTTTTTAATGATGACACGAGCCCATTATACAAGATTAAATTCTGTATCAAGCATAAAAATTCATTATAATTAAAATTCCGAGTAAAAAAGTAAAATATTCGATAAACTCCGGTGACCCTGGGTTTAATATTTCATCTCGTGAGATAATAATAAAATGTATACTCTCCGTACGTATTTGCTCTTCTCTTCCGAAGGGCTGGTTGCTTCCCTCTCATCCCTCATCCCTTATCTCTTTAACACATTGTCTTGATAAAGACCGGAAACATGTCGCGTTTAATGGAAAAATAAATTTATTGAACAAAAAACAATAAATAAAATTGGGCTTTATTTTTTTCTTTGACTTTCTCTTACCTATATATTCTAATATATAGAGAGAAAGTAATATTTCATTTCAGGAGTAGTGAGGAGGTTCAAGGCAGCCAATATCAATAAAGAAAAAAAAATATATTTATCATCCGCTTTATTTTACACTCTTGTCGACGTTTCGGCCGATATTCCGGCCTTCATCATGACAAAGTGCTGTTTGCCTCGAGCACACTATTGAAGTCATGACATCCAACGAATATATTGTCAGGAGTTGCCAAGAGCCTCTATGAAACAGCACTTTGTCCTGATGAAGGCCGGAATATCGGCCGAAACGTCGACAAGCGTGTAAAATAAAACGAAAGATAAATTTATTTTTTCTTTATTGCTTCCTCACTACTTATAGTATTGAATTCATGTTAAAAATTCAATGTAGAGATTTTGATGGAAATACACGTTTTGAGGTCCCCTGAATCGAAAAAAGTGGGTCCCGCAGCATATTCTCTCTGTGAACAAAATATCTCAAGAACGGAAAGAGCTAGGAGGTTGAAATTTTATCCCCCAATTGGGCCCCCATGGGAATTGACACGAAGCTTTTGAACAAAATCGGACAAAGAGTACTAGTACTTTACTTTACTGATGCACTTTTTTTTTTGATTATCTCAAAATTTGCTCCAACGATTTTGATTCTTCTTCTTCTTTCTTCGCCTTGATTATTCCCGCGGTGCGGGGTCGAGGGAACGGGTTTTTTACGACCGGGAAGAAATAGAACAGGCCGGCCCGTCGCACGGTCTGACGCCTGTTGATAATTTAGAAGAAAGGCAAAGGATAGGTGAAAAGGTGAAGAAATTCTGCAGCTAGTTGTATTTCTTTATGTATTTATTCCCACCACATTGACGTTTCGATCCCGGTTGGAATCATCCTCAGATTTGTCTTGCGACGTGACCATCGTCTGACTTGACCATTTATTTTCAATTATATCACAACTAATATAATTTATTTGTATTTATTTTGTCGTCTTTGAGTTTTGTATATAATATATTATTGGAATTTACAAATATACACATACATAACACCCACCTGTTCTGAGAATGATCCCAACCGGGATCGAAACGTCAACGTGGTGGGAATAAAATAATGAATTATTAAATTGATACTGGCGACCGTTGGCACTAGTTGAAACATATTTAAATAGGTAATATAAATTATACACAAGGTAATTTGTTTCAATTCATTTTATTAACTTTATACGTATTTCGACACCATGTGACACCAAATGAGTCATTTGTAAACTTCTGAAGATGACACACATGGTGTCGAAATACGTATAAAGTTAATAAAATGAATTGAAACAAATAACCTTGTGTATAATTTATATTACCTATTAAAATAATCAATTACAGGATTTCTTCACCTTTTCACCTATCTCTGATTGAACTACCAGTATCTACTATGTAAAGGATAGGACTGCTAGTCCCAGCTCGGGTAGCTCGTGGTCGCCATCCACGTACCCACAAGATGTGGGCTCCTGAGCATTCCAACGATTTTGATTAAAATTAAATCAATCATTTTTTAGATTCTCTTTAAAATGTATATTCTCATTTTGCCCTTGAAGCACACTTTACTCTTGTACTTCATACGAAAGATGCCATGCTAACAAAATATAAATATTTATAAATTTTACTTCTTAAATTCTAATTTACCGACACAAAAAAAAAAATCTGGTGTGACAAGCACAGAACACAACTTTCAATTACCGAAAGTATTTTTTTTCTTTTCCTATTTTATTAATTATCACCCCCACTACCCCTAAAGGCTAGGTGTTAACTCAAAATGTCCCCGTGGGGTTAATTTAAACTTGTTGGATAAAATCAAATTTATTTAAAAGGCAGGGGTGGTGCAAGCAAGCGCAAGCCAAGCAGTGTTGATTAATTTTTCTTCTCCCCCCCCCCCCCCTTCTATCGTTCGTTCATTAATCAGACAGGCAGGCAGTGTCGGTTTTTAATTGGTGATTTAACCTTCCCCCCCCCACTCCTCAAGGGGTAACTTGATCCAGAATCGAATCCCTAGGGAACAAAATCAACCTCTCTCATCCCTTGACCTTTGATCCCAACTCATTAATCAAACAATCAGTGATGAACAAACACAGAGAGCCAATGGAGCAATATTTGTTTTCAAAAGAGAGTGTGTGTGCGTGTGTATTTGGCAACAAAAAATTTTTTAGATAAACATTCGATGATAAAAAGATTTAAAATAATTTGTCATTTCGAAAAAAAATAAATGGAACAAATTTGCCCCCGCCCCTCCCAACGGCCCAAAATCTTTTTAGTTCTACTTTATGTGTGCAAAATTTGAAAACAATTAAAATGGACCCTGTTACGCAATTAGTGTGTCAAGCGCCAGCTACCGAGTTTTGAGAAAATTAAAGTTTTTTGTTTTCATTAGATTATATATAATTTTTTTTGTCAATTGTGCAAGTAACATTAAATATAAATTTTTTTAGGACATATTTTATAAAAATTACTATTAATTAAAGCATTTGAAATAATATTAACTCAATTTTGAATTTTTAGGCGCTTGACACACTAATGCATAACAGGGTCCAAATATTCTTTGAGTTTACGTCATTCCAAAAACTACTTAAATGGATTCTGGGATCTTAGAAGCTTTCGATTACATTAACTTTACCTGTCAAACAGACGGGTCAAAAAAAACTCGAGGATAATCTCCTGACTTATAATTAGGGCTCGGATTTATAGGCACTAAAAATCTTTGAAATAGGCAGGCAACTAAGCACTAAAAGTTATTAAAATAGGCACTTAAAAAGGCATTTATTGTAAAAATAGGCACTTAAAAGGTATTATTTAAGAAATAATATAAAAAAATGTTAAATAAATTGATGTTTTTTGGCTGTGGAGATTTACTCAGGATTCGCAGGGACTTTGCAGCCAGGAGATTAAATAAAAAAATCTTTTATTTAATTTTTATTTGCCGACGTTTCGATCGCCAATCACGACCTTCATCAGGGCAAATATTGTCAATTATACACGATCTTAGGTATCTTATTATTCATTGCAATTAAACACAATTTCTTTTGTGTTGTGTTTAATTGCAATGAATAATAAGATACCTAAGATCGTGTATAATTGACAATATTTGCCCTGATGAAGGTCGTGATTGGCGACCGAAACGTCGGCAAATAAAAATTAAATAAAAGATTTTTTTATTTAATCTCCTGGCTGCAAAGTCCCTGCGAATCCTGAAAAATTTTAAAAATTGATGTCTTATTTTTGGTAATTTGGTGTGACTGGTCGCATAGCACACAATTTTTTTCTTAATTTCGGTAATTCTGTACTTGTTTGCCAGAATATAAATACAAATCAAATTTTTAAGTAGGCCTATAGCTCGTAAAAAATTGAAATTGGCTATTTGAACTTAAAATAGGCACTAAAAAAGGCATTTATAGATGAAATAGGCACTAAAACCCAGAATCGGCCAAAATAGGCATTATAGGCACTAACAAATGCCTCTTATTTTATTCAGAATTTCATGAAACGTATACATATCATATTGGCCTAAATTTTAAGCCATAAATTAAAAAAAGGCAAATAGGGCGAAATCCGAGCCCTAGTTATAATGTAAAAAAGCGACGTTTTGATCGTATGACAAGAAAAAAAAAATTGTCCCTACAATTATCGTTTCAAAAACAAAAAGTGACAAATTATTCGTGACAAATTGTCAAAATTCAGCCTAGAAATTTTATGAAACCAAAAAGTGACAAATTGTCATGACAATTTTACAAAAATGTCATTTTTTTACGTGACAATTAAGTCAAGAGCGGATTTTTATGAAACAGGTATTCGACAAATTGACACCTGTCATTGTCAGCTTTATGAAATAGGGCCCTGCTTGTGTTCTTTCTACAAGAGAGAAAAAAAATCTTGGTACCCTATTTTTTTCCTATCTGATTTTGTTTATCTTGAGCAAAAGTATATTTCACTTAATTACAAAAAAACAAAAATAAATTTTTAAATGAATTTCCTTGTTTTTTAATACAATTATATTATAAAAAGAACTGGTGGTGGAGAGGGCGTGGGGGAGGGGGGGGGGGTTCAAACATTAGCTCTGCTAATAACTTGATTATCAAATGTAAGCATTAAGGAACTTTCTCTCTTTTGCTTTTACACTTTAATTTGATTATCTCTCTCTCTCTCTCTCTCTCTCTCAAACAAACATGTTATTTGATTTCGTTTTCTTATTAAGACTCTTTTTTTTACTCTCTATCTTTATCTCGCTAAAAAAACAGTCACTGGTCTGTTCTTTTTTTTTATTATTAAATCTAATTAGTTTGACGCTAAAAAAACAATTAGAGCAAGGAAAACAAAAATAAAAAAATTAATCAAGTCACCGTCAGAGTGCTGGGGGGGGGGGGGGGCGGGAGAAAAGAAAACTTGCAAATTTAACAAGCTTCGAGGGTAAATTTTATTTTATTTTCTTTTATAGAACGTGTTAACAATTTGATGTTGAGATTTGGATAGAAATACACGTTTTAAGGCTCTCTGAGTTTCTTAATCGAATTTGATTAAAATTCATAAATAGATGCTCCTTACATGTATATCCTCGCAGTGACGTCATTTCAGTTTTTGCTTGAGGAAAAAAAATTTTTTTGACTTCCTGTGATACTTAATTTTTATACATATAAATATATATATATTTATTTACACCATCTTCTATACTTATTTATAAAGAGAGAGTTTGTATGTAAGGGCAAATGCCCCCTCTGCCCCCCCCCCCCCTCAAATGACGTCTCTGAGAATATACTTTTGAAAGAGCATTCAAAAAATAATTGATATATGAATTTTAATCAATAATAAATAAATAAAATAAACTCAGAATTTATTATTTTCTTCCAAAACCTTGAAGGGGGCAATTGCCCCCTCTGCCTCCCCCCTCAAATGACGTCCCTGTATCCTCGCATTCTTCACAAAATATGTTTGAAGCTGAATTTATTACTTTTCTTGTATTTCATAGGAAAAATAGAAGAAAATGATACAATTTTTTTATGTTTATAAATTTTACTGCTTGAGTTTTTTATATCGCTGTCATTTGTTGCAATATCGTCATGTGGCTAATCGGATAAGCTGCGGATTACGAATCTAGAGATGCTGTACAACTCGGGTTCAAATCCCACTTGCCGTGAAAATTTTCAAACATTGCCATTCTCTCTGTAATTGAAGTTAATCTCTGTTGAGACTTGAGGAAATTAAAAAAAAATAAATAATTCTCAAATCGCCCTTATTGAGTTTTTGGCACAGTTCGGATAACAAAAATAAAAAAAAGCTCTTTTATCTGGCAGAGTCACATATCTGAGCTTTTCATTCTCGCAGCAAAATTTCTAATTTTTTCTTAAATCGCAAATTTTTCTTTGTTGACTTCAAAATCAGTTAAAAAGAAGCTTTTAAGCAAGGTGATATTTTCCAAAATAAAGAATGAATTGGCATGCTGTAGCTACAATTTTTAATTTGAATTTCTATATAAATCTGTTAAAATTTTAATTTGTTTTTTTTTGATCTCCTGAAATGACACTCTTGCAGCAAATGAGCGATATGTCCATAAGCGTAACTGGGTGGGAGGCGAACCCCCCCCCCCCCCGCCCCAGGCGCATCAAGCATAGTGCCTAGGGCATCTAGGATTTACCTCAGGGACGGTGACTCTATCATATTCTTTTCTTTCCATAGATTGTCTAAAAAAATGGATAGTTTTCTTTTAAAATAGGGTTTTATATAGATTATTTCTTTAATTGGTTAATTCACACAGCTGACGTTTCGGTTCCGTGTTTGAACCATCTTCAGAGCTCCAAACACGGACCCGAAACGTCAGCTGTGTGAATTAACACAAATAAAGAAATAACCTTAGCTGCATTTCTCATTTTTACCCTCTTATTAATATAACATCTCAACTATAAATTGTTTATGCAAAAATTTTTGACATGAATCTCATATAAAAGAAAATAAAATGTAAATAATTAAATCTCGCCAGTAGGATAATTAAAGATGATAATTGTAGATTAATGAATGCCAGCGCCACCACAACAGGCTGTTTATTAGTAAACTTCTAGTCTAGGTAATTATGTTGCCAATAAGGTTGTCATTATTTAACACCAGCCAGCCCTGATGTGTTAATGAACAAAAGCACAACGAACGATAGTGTGAAGTGACGCCACCGAGAGTTTGAGCCTTCCTTAATAATAATAGAACTAACTAAAGGGGAGTTAAATTCCCTCCTGCCCTTCCTGTCTCTGTTTTCTTGACTCTTCACATGGAAACTCGATTAACGTCTCTCTCTTTCCTTATTAAGAATTTATTTCTCTTGTTAAGTTGAATTTAATTAATGGTAAAATCTCGCATTATATAATTGATAGAAATTAATCTAGTGCAACTTTAAATAATTGGGATATACTATTTTGACTACATTTAGAGTCAGAAGGCAAAGCTGTTTGCATGTTTTTGCCAAGAGATGGCGTTGAGGAGAAAGCCAAAAACACAACTCTCATGAAAAAATTTACCAACATATTGAACTATATTCAGTAGCGTAACTAGGTGGGGACCCTCAAGCTTGGTGTAAGGGTTAGCGTGCTGGCCTTGTGTACTAAGGGTCGCGGGTTCGGATCCCAAATGGCTTAAAAAAGAATGCCTGACCTGAGTTGCCGAAAGACTGTGTGAATGAGAAAAAGTGTGAGTGTTTTTTAATAAAAAAAAAACTAGGTGGGCGCTCGCCCCAGGCGCATTCGTTCGCCATTTGTCAATTTGTCTTGCTCATGGTTTGGAAATTTAAAATTTCCCTCTCCGACTCACTTCCTGTGACTCTGATCCATTAGCGTGAGAGTGATAAACAGACACATACACACAGAAAGTCAGTGGCTAGCGCTTTATATATATTAATAATAATGATTATAGGTTGGATATTAATGAATTTTACATTTTTAGATTAAAAAAAAAAAATTTGATTATTATAATAGACGTTTTTGGATTTTCTAGAAATATAAAAATAAATAATTTTAAATAAATCTAAATTAAAAAAAACTTTCTATTAAGTGAAATGCTCACGAATTTAGTTCATTTAAAAAAAGACTCTTCCGATCAAAGAATCAATGTGGCCTCCCTGAAGCCCCTTAATATTAGCCAGAATTTCTCCTTTCGGTGTATTTGGATGTCTAAGTTGCATCTTTGCAGGCGTAATTGATTAGTGCTACTCTCTGGCGGGCATTTATTCAATCGTCTGTTGAAATGGACATCTATCCTTTTTCTTTGCAGGCGTTCTGATGAAATAAAAAAAAAAAAAAATAGCGTCTCTTATTCTAATTGAATAATTTCCCTGAATACAATTAAATTATTCAAGCTTTCTTGCTTAAAACAAACTATACAAACTATTAAGAAGGGGTTTTTATCGACATACACAGTGCGTGGGAAAAATATTTTTTTTGGGAATAAAATTTTTAAAATTAATATTTACAAATTTGATTTGTTATTTAATTTATTCAAAAAAAAAAAAATAAATAAAATTTCAAAAATTATAATTCCCCTCCCTCACATAATAATAATTTATAGAATAATCTCTCTTAACAAGCGCTTATTGTTTATTTTCCACGAATTGAATGAATGCAAAATGAATGGCCTGGAGCAGAAGAACGAAATACAAAATCCTTTTAACATGCTTGGAATCATTCAACACATCATAATACCCACTCTCATGTATTTATTTATTTATTAATAAGTAGGCCTTTAACTAGAATCAAAGAAAATTGCTTCTTTTTATTTACTTATACAAGTATACAGTATTGTAATCGCGAAGTTTTCAATGAAAAGATTCAAATAGGTAGGAAGAATGAGCAAAGCAGTTATTTCAATTTATTAGTAAACCAGGGCAGACGTTTCGGTCACATATGGCCTCTTCAAGGCTACAAATGATGAAAAAAAAAACATTTAATAGAGAGCCCACATAATTTTTTTTTCTTTTTTATTTGAATATCAACACTCAGCTATATAGCCAACCTCCTTCAAATAATCCCAAGATGAGCGTTATCAACTCTTTGATAACTCTGTGTGATGGAGAGACTCAACATTGAATCAGGTTTTTTGAAAATTTATCTTACTGAATTATGGTCCAAACTGTTTGCGTGACTTTCATCATTTGTAGCCCTGAAGATGGTCCCATATGTGACCGAAACGTCGGTCCTGGCTTCTTAATATTGCTCATTCTTTCTACCTATTTGAATATCAACACTCAGCTATATACCTCCTTCAAATGAAAAGATTCATTTTCATTTGTTTCCTCGCTAAAAAAATTCTTTGTACTTGACTAAACAAAAAGTAGATGGCGCTGATGATTGTGTCTAACTTCATAGGAATGACTGTAGATGGCGCTGACGTCGTTGTATATAAAATTCACGTAACTGTCCGTTCACTTGAGTCGGAGCAAGTGCACAGTACTAGAAAACGTTTACAGAATTCGAAATGTTGTACAATATTTATATTTTTAATAAATAATTAATGGTCTAGAATAAAAAAAAAATAGTTCTGAAGAAAGCCTCCAGAAACGGCAGAAACTTTGACAGAATTGATAAATAAAGCATTTTTTTTTTTAATTTTGTTTTTCGTTACTTAACCTCTTCATCATTTTTTTTCAATTGAAAAAACAAAACTTTATCAAAGTCAAAAATAATGGAGGGTGGTAGTTTAGTTTTTCTCTTTTCTCGATAATAAAGAATTTCTAACTTTTTTTTTTTTTAAATAAATATAAATAATAATAATATAGATAGCTAAAAAAAGTTTGTTTTGTTGTTGTTGTTTCTAGTGACGGCACCCTGCACGAAGGTGACCAGATCATCGCCATCGATGGTCAACCGTTGGACTCAAATATCTCGCATCATCAAGCAATCAGCATCCTGCATGAAGCCCGTGGTCCAGTTGAATTGGTGGTCGCTCGTGCTCCTGTTCCGCCGCCATTATTAGCTGCCGCAGCCGCTGCAGCTGCTGCAGCGGCCTCAGCAGCTGCAGCCGCTTCAGCTGCCGCAGCTGCAGCTGCCTCAACTAATAATAACAACAATAACGCTGATCAATCGCAACAGCCGACGGGTGCGGCGTTGCCGCCGACACCGTTATCGGCGTCGTCGTCCTCGGCGGCGATTAACACCCTCGCCTCTGCTGCCGCTACTGCTACAAGCTCCGCTCCAATTCGGCAAACTACAACAACAACAACGACAACAACAACAACCACAAACGAACCTAATAAGGCCGACATGGTGGTACGTTTTTAATCAATTTAGTTTACATATTCGTTTTATATAGAAGCAAATTTAACGCTTTAGGCCCATCTCAACAGCCATCTTCAGAACATAAGACATCCACACATCTATTCAAATATTATGTGCGGATGTCTTATGTTCTGAAGATAGCTGTTGAGTTGGGCCGAAACAGTAATGCTTCTGTCAAAAACTAATAAATTATTAAAATTTTCATAATTTTTTGATTATATATGTACATACCATCCGTTAAACCTGTCCAAGAAATAAACTACGAGATTGCATTATTCTTAATATAATTATTGGACTGCATTCACACTCTTTCATTTTATAAAATTTGTCTAACTTTGACTGGCCGTATCTCGATTAATATTGAGTCTACAATATAGCAAATTTAATGCTCTGCAACTTTGTATTGTGCTATGGTGCATAAAATATGATTAGTTTACGAGATATAAGCGAATAACTGGAAAAAACTCCATAACTTTTAGAATTTTTGCCCCCTCCCCCCTCCCCTCCCCCCCACAGGATCCTCGAAGTCGGAAATCTAGGAGAGGCATCATAGAATGCCCCCAAATAAATAACCTGTAAAAATTTCATTCACTTCGGAATATTTTCCCGGCCAAAGGGTATATCGAATGTTCTATATTGTGATTGAACCCAAACCGGAAAGCTAATATCATTAAATCTATAGGTTTTAACTAATGATAACATTTCAAGAGGATTAAATTTGCTATGAAATGACCCAAGAATCAGCTTTCTACGGTATTTGGTTTTCATTTTATGTTTAATGGAAAAGAGGATGCAGCCAAATAATAGAGCCTCTATTCAGTAACGAACACTCTTTATTAGGCACGTTTCGGCTGGGATCAACCCTACCATCTTCAGCCTTCAAAGAGTATATTTATATTTTCCATATATAAATAGAGTTGTCAACTTGTATTGTTAAACCATGACAACTCTATTTATATATGGAAAATATAAATATACTCTTTGAAGGCTGAAGATGGCAGGGTTGATCCCAGCCGAAACGTTCCTAATAAAGAGTGTTCGTTACTGAATAGAGCTCTATTATTTGCTGCATCCTCTTTCCCATTAAACATATCAGCTACAGCCACGTTCTATTATTCAGTTTTCAGATTTTATGAAGTAAAAACTGCAAAGTTTTACATAAAATTGCATTTTTTCAAAATTTTAACCACATGGGTTAATGTTATCCAATTTAGCTAAAAATTTGCCATTTTCATTTCCTAGCCAAAAGGTTGAAATTTTATATTTAAGTTAGACACCTCCCCCAAGGGGTGGAGATAAGCTTTTGAACAAAATCGTCCAAAAAGTACTAGTACTTTACTGATGTACTTTTTCAGTTTTTTTTTTTTGCGATTTTCTCAAAATTCGCTGCAACAATTTTGTTTAAAATTCATAAATGAACTATTTTTTAGATGTTCTTTAAAAAGTATATCAGTGAAATTTTTCGTGGAAATTGTTTGAAGTACTCTTTACTGATGCGGAAGCATTCGTAGATCAGCGCCATCTATGAATCATCGCGTGGTCAAGTTTGGAACTAAAGTGCTAAGAGCAACTAAATACATCTCGACACAAAAAATCTCGTGTGACCAGCACGGTGCACAACTTTCTCTTACCGAAGGATAAGAGAAAGTTGTGTGCTGTGCGCCAGTCACACCAGAGTTGACTTGTACAGTGAGGGACAATATTAAGTCCAATCCATGCGTTTTAATCACAAGTAGAAAACGCGTGGGTGGGACTTAATATTAACCCTTACTGTACCTTCAAATATAAATACTAGTGCAAAAAGGCTTGGGTCCCGCTGCTAGTATATACTGTACTGTAGATAAGAGAAAGCAAAACGATTCTAATATCAGAGCCCAGAAAAGGGCAAAAAGCCAACCAACCCTGGATTAATTAATAATCTTGTATGGCTAGATAGATAACCCTAATTAGATGTTATCATGTTCCCTGTTTTGTTTTTGTCTAAAATCACTCGCTTGGATAGAGAGAGAACAACAACAACAACAACAACGACAACAACTAAGCTTATATTGTTTGTTGATTGCAGTTGAATACAGAATGGGCGCAAGTGGAAATAATTGATCTCGTCAATGATGGCTCGGGACTTGGATTTGGGATCATCGGAGGCAAGAGCACTGGCGTCGTCGTTAAGACCATCCTGCCTGGCGGTGTCGCCGATAGGGTCTGTACACTTTTTACTCTAACCAAAAACGTTAATTTTTAACATCTGAAATCAGCGTTAATTCATTTTAACACCTCCTTGCCTCAATTTTGCTATTCTGGAAGCAAAAACTTAACATTTAGTCAATAGTGTTAAAAATTAATACCATATCCAGAGGGTGCCTTTAATATTTTAACGGAGTGTTTAATGCATTGCATCAAAATGGCTTCTTTAACCAAAAAGTGAGGTTATGATTTTGACAGCTTTGAGTTAAAAGCAACATGTTTAACGTCGCTGTTAAATTAATTTTAAACTGGTAACCGTTGGCTCTAGTCAGGTCATGTTTGGGTAATCTGGTGTGCTGTCCACCCACACTATTTTTTTTAATTTCGGTAATTTAAACATTCTTACTTTTACCAATATAATCAAATCAAATTTTCAATATTAATTTTAAAATTTTACATTTTTTTTCCCCCCCCCCCCCTTTCCCCCTTCTGAAACATTATGATTTAATATGAGAATTAAATTCAAGTATGATATACAAGGTTTTTTGTTTTAATGATTTATTTAACATTAACACTTTATACGTATTTCGACACCATATGTGTCATCATCGGAAGTGAATTACATACTATATAAAGTGTTAATGTTGAAACAAAAAACCTTGTATATCATACTTGAATTTAATCTCATATTAAGTCGCTGTTAAAACTTTCTTTAACATTGTTGTGTCAGATAGGCCTAATAGAATGAAAATAACAAATCAAGTTAGTAATGCACATGCACGAAAGGTGTAAAAACACGAACAAGCAGAAAACATGGCTATCTTCATATGGACCGTTAACACATGGTGCTAAAAAAGTAAATGTTAACATCACAGTTAAAACTTGGTTTAGAGAATAGCATTTTTTAACGCTGATATTACTTTACTTTGTAACACCCAATTTATAAAGTTAAATTTTAACGCCTATTTTTTGTATATAGGCCTAATAAATTTATTTGTATTTAAGCCTGTTAAAAAATTATTTAAATTTGAAAATTAACTTGGCCACAGAGCAAAATCAAAATAAAGAAACGCAACGCGTTGTTCATAATAAAATTCTATTTAATCTTCGTAAAATTTGGAATGAGAAACAGTAATGATATTCTTTTATTATTACTCAAAAAATAGTCATTAGTAATGTCATTATTAATGACTGTGTAAGGTCTGCATTCGAATAATGAGCAAAGTAGTTCGCTCAGCCTGGTCTAACCATTTATTTATTTATTTTTAATAATACAGCCTATTCGAAATGACAGTCTTAGCTCGGGAAATTCATGGTCGCATTCCACAATATATAAAGGTTGGAATAAATACTGATTGCGCGTTTTTAAGTAATCTCTCAGAGACAGACAGAATTTTTTTTTTTTTGATACTCCACAACAAATCCACTACTCAAAATTTTAATTTTTTTGAATACTTTCTGTTTAAAAAAATTGAATTCACGAAGCCAATAGAATTATTTTCCAAATTAAATAGAAATTTTATTTGTTGAAATGATATTCGGCTATTCATCATCAGCGGAATTGATTCGTTCATTTTGCGGTGGTTTTATGACGGATCAGAGCAGAGCAGAGCAGGTGTCTCTCTCTCTATTGTGTTGATTAAATCATTCAAATTATCCGGATATGCCAATAAATAAAACAGATGAATGCCCGCCCGCTATCAATATACGTATCCATTTATAAATGGCCTCTCGTATTAATTAATTAGCATTCCAAGTATTAATTTGTTAATTAATCTATTCAAAGTTGCTAGTCACCATCAAAGAGAGGCAGCCCACGCTGTGTTTACCTTTTAATTTGTAATTTATATATTATTTTTATATAAAATGCAGATGGGTATTGAAAATTAATAGATATTTGGTGGATTCTCAAAATCCCTAACGCCATCTTATCGGCAAAAACATGCAAACAGCCTCGTTTTGTCCTAAATTGGTCTTTATTTTTACTCATTATTATTAAAAATACTTTCAATTTTATTCGTAAAAATTTATTTGTCTTCTTAAGCTGGATGGAACTCATTACCTGAAAAA
>JAKCPI010001949.1:0-86923 GCA_023213315.1 Euborellia annulipes | reverse complement strand
TTCTTACTATGTTTATTCATATTAATATAATACAAACGGTGCACAAGACGCTATACAGTAAAATAAATCATTTTTACTCTGGCTATGCCTTCGATTTCCAAAATACTTTTTATTTACATTTCTCATTGCGGTATCACAAATTCTTTCTCTTTATTCGCTCGAGTAGTCTACAGCTGTTTACAGCTTTTAGCAAAATCTTCTTGTTAATTTTGACCAGGTTTTATTGCTTTCTTTCTAACTTCTCTTTGCTTAGAAAAAAAGGACTTGTTCATTTTGTCTCACATTTTTTGCTATCGTTATTCCCTCTCTTAACCCCTCACGTTTTTTTACTTTCTCTTACCTCTATATATATGTTAATATATATATAGAGAGAAAGTATTGGATTCATGTCAAAAATTCGATGTCGAGATTTTGATGGATCTTCATGTTTTGAGGTCCCCTGAATCCAAAAAAGTGGTTTTCGCGACATGGTCTGTCTGTGTGTCTGTGTCTGTGAACAAAATATCTCAATAACGAAAAGAGTTAGGAGGTTGAAATTTTATATTTAAGTTAGGCACCCCCATGGGACCTGACACGAAACTTTTGACCAAAATCGACCAAAGAGTACTAGTACTTTACTGATGCACTTTTTCAGTTTTTTTCGATTTTCTCAAAATTTGCTCCAACGATTTTTTTTTTTAATTCAAAAATCAATTATTTTTTAGATTCTCTTTAAAATGTATATTCTCATTTTGTGATTGAAATCTTCTGAAGACCACTTTACTCTTGTTCTCCATAGAAAAGATAGGAGAAATGGTTGCCATGGTAACAAAATATAAATATTTTGTCATACTTATAAATTTTACATCTTGAAAATCGAATGTACCGTACTGTCGGAAACTAAATACATGTCGACACAAAAAATCTGGTGTGACAAGCACAGTACACAACATTCGATTACCGAAGGTAAGAGAAAGTTGTGTGCTGTGCGCCAGTCACACCAGATTTTTTAATTTTATTTAGTATACGGACCCCTCACCTATTGGCTATAATTTTCTTCTTCCATATATGAATCATGCCTTTTTGTTAACAAATTGAATTTGATTCATTTTTTTGAAAAAATTGATTATTTTAATGAATTCTAAAATATCTCTTCAATTAAATTATTCATAGACCTGCAATTGAATTCCAAATAAGTATCATCATTAAATCATTTGAAAAAGAAAAAAAATTCATGATTAAGTAATTTCAATTTATTATAATAAATTTTCCGCTATTAAATTCAAATCAGAAAAATTTCCCATTTTGTCAAATTTATATAACGAGATTGGAATTTGTTTGTATTTATTATTTTATACATTATCTCCATTGTATCTATTTATTTATTTATTTAATTATTTTTCCGAGAGAGATGCACATTCTATTTGCAGAGCTAATTAAGAGTGAACATGCGCCCCGAGTTTTTCGCTCCTCTCTCTCTCTCTTCAGATCGCTGAAAACCAACAGCTAAACACAATTACAATTATCTACACCTCATTTAAATTATTTACCATACATTTCCCCTTCACTAAGATTCTAGATACGACAAGCGCATTTATATAATTTAATCTAATTAGAGTTGATTATGTTTAGCGAGAGAACTGGAGGAGAGCGGATAAACAAGATATTTCCTTGACAGTAGCTAGAAGAAAGTAACATGACGGGCAAATTTGAATTGAATTAGTAGAGGGAGAAGGGTGGAGAGGGATTGATTGATTTGATTTTCAATAATCATATAAAATTGTCTTTCGTTAGTTAAGTGACAGTATTCTTTAAAGGCCATCTGCCTCACGGGGAGGAGATTTCTGGGGTTAGACTCCCCCCTCCCAAATCACAAAAAATGTTCACATTTTCAAAAATTTGATGGAAATACACGTTTTGATGCCCCTTGAGTGCAAAAAATGTGACTCCCGCCAAATCCTCTTATCTATTCAAATCAATAAAGAAAAGAGTTACGAGATTGAAATTTAATTTTTAAATTAGGTACCCCCTGAGATAGGGAAATAAGCTTTCAAATAAAATCGGCCAAAGAATACTAGTACTTTTTGAATTTTTAAAATCCGCTCTAACGATTTTGATTAAAATTTATAAATTAATTATTTTTTAGATTCTCTTTATTCTTATTGTGTCCCCTAAATTGTGTACTTTACTGATATACTTTTTTGAATTTTCAAAATCCGCTCTAACGATTTTGATTAAAATTTATAAATTAATTATTTTTTAGATTCTCTTTAATCTTATTTTGTCCTCAAAATTGTGTACTTTACTGATATACTTTTTGAATTTTCAAAATCCGCTCTAACGATTTTGATTAAAATTTATAAATTAATTATTTTATAGATTCTCTTTATTCTTATTTTGTCCTCAAAATTGTGTACTTTACTGATATACTTTTTGAATTTTCAAAATACTCTAACGATTTTGATTAAAATTTATAAATTAATTATTTTATAGATTCTCTTTATTCTTATTTTGTCCTCAAAATTGTGTACTTTACTGATATACTTTTTGAATTTTCAAAATCCGCTCTAACGATTTTGATTAAAATTTATAAATTAATTATTTTTATTTAGATTCTCTTTATTTACTATTTATCAATTTGTTAATAGGATATGATAATTTATTTGTTATTTTGATCTCTCTATAATTTTACAAATAAAAAGGAATTTTCCGAATGTTAGGATAAATAGTAAATTTATTGCTGTTGATACTCAGGTAAAAATAAGGATAGAAAGCAATAGGGTGAGGCGTGTCCCCGAAAAGCAAACATCTCCCTATTTTTGGGGTTAGGCTCAATTTAACTGGGGCGGCTAGGCCCTTTATAAAAGACCAACTGGTGCCTTACCTACCCGGGGGTGGCTGCTAATTCTCCACTGAAAAGGAGCACAATGCTCTCCCCATTAGACGGCAAATTCAAAAAAAAAAAAACCCCGAAGGGGGAGAATGAGAGAGGCATGTGGTCGCTTGCTCGTTTTATAAAGAAACATTTTACAAACTCGTTTTAATTTACTTCCATTTTCATGGTTAAATAGGGGAGGCTAAAACCTGCTTCACCCCACGCCGAAAGGTCAAGATTCACCCCAACTAAAAGAATTATAACAAGTTTTTCCTTTATGAATTTATTTATTATCTCTTCATTAGATAAATAGAACATGAGGAAATTTATTCAGGATGAAAATAAATTAGGGAAATTATTTTTTTTTAATCTAGATTCAAAATTAAACCATTTAGAGCAACATGTTAGGGCAGTCTCTTTTGTGATCTAGCAACATAAAACGTTTTACTCTTAAGCAAAAATTATAATGAAGAACAAGACGTCAAATGAACACCGGTATCTTTTGTTAGTTGTGATTTTATAATTATAACTAGCCGCCCCGCCCCCTGGACCCCTCTCCAGCTGGCTCGGGCCCGCCTGCGGCAGACCCTCGCCTTTTCTTAATTATGAAAACCCGTGGAGCCCGCCTTTGCTTCTTACTTATGAAAAGAAAATAATTATTATTCCATTCCAATTCAATGCCTGCTTGAGGATTTGTTTACATTCATGGAATACACAAATGAAAAGAATACATAAATATTTCTCTATACATTTCCTATGGGAAAAATCGTAACTTTAAGAATTAATAACTCAAAAAAATTATAGGAATTTCGGGATGAAAATAATTTTCCTATAATCCCGAGAAGATCCTCTTTATGAATATAAAATTTCATTTCAAAATTCCAACGGGAAGTTGCCTAAATAGAGCGTGACAGACAGACGGACATTAGCGAATTATATATATAGAATTCGATTTTTTAAAAACCACTTTTTTAAATAATCTAAAATAAAAAATAAAAAACTTGTTCAACATTCTATCCTTGAATTGAATTACCAGATAGTGAGTAAATATATATCACAATCCTGGCCAAAATCACAACACAAGATTTAATTATTTCAAGTTGATTCGTAATCAAGTTTCACTTGTTAACTTTCGATTATTTAAATAATTCAACCATTTACAATCTAATAGAGTCAATCAAATCCAATAATTTCGTGATTGGATCTTTAATTGCATGAAAAAAAAAATCAAAGGCTGTTTTTCTTTTTTTCTTTCTTTTTTTTATATTTGCCATTTCCATTTTAGGTATTATTGAAATATTTTATAATGAAATTTTTCCTAATAAATAACTGAATAATTAATAACTGGATTAAAATTAATAATAAAAAACAGGGGAAATAGTAATTTCTATATTATATATTTAATAGCTTTAAAAAAGAGATATATGATTTAATTTAAAATTATATTATTTTTATATTATTATATTAAAAAATAATATTTATTGAATATTATGTAATATAATCATCGAATTCTAAATTAATTTTAGCTGATTTCGGAATTTTTTTATTTTTTACTTTTTGAAGGGGATATGAAAGGGGAAGAATACGTCTTTAGATATTTCATTTTTGAATTAAAAACTTGTAAACATTTCGATCTTATCAGTGAAATTTTATATACGTACTTTTGCTGGTGAAAAGAAAAAAACTCTGAAATTTATCAGGAGCACTGTTAGATTTTTAATATTATAATGGAGTTATTTTGCACTACTTACAACTTAGGATAAATTTCAGTTCTCGTCACCACTGACAAATATAATGAATGAAGTCATACGGTTCTTCAAATTTCATCTCTAAATTTATTATACAGCGATAATTTGATTAGCACCATAAATTAAATTGGTAGTGAATATTAAAATATCCTCTATATATGTTAATATATATAGAGAGAAAGTATTGGATTCATGTCAAAAAATGTCGAGATTTTGATGGATTTGAGGTCCCCTGAATCCAAAAAAGTGGTTTTCGCGACATGGTCTGTCTGTCTGTGTGTCTGTGTGTGTCTGTCTGTGTGTGTGTGTGTGTGTGTGTGTCTGTCTGTGAACAAGAACGAAAAGAGCTAGGAGGTTGAAATTTTATATTTAAATTAGGCATCCCCATGGGACGTGACACGAAGCTTTTGAACAACATCGACCAAAGAGTACTTGTACTTTACTGAAGC
Organism: Euborellia annulipes; assembly: GCA_023213315.1. NCBI lineage: Eukaryota > Metazoa > Arthropoda > Insecta > Dermaptera > Anisolabididae > Euborellia > Euborellia annulipes. The sequence continues at coordinate 81,872 of JAKCPI010001949.1, read as the reverse complement.
ATTTTTTCAGTTTTTTTCGATTTTCTCTAAATTTGCTCCGATTTTTTTTTAAATTCAAAAATCAATTATTTTTTAGATTCTCTATAAAATGTATATTAGGAACCGACCGAATATTCGGTTTCGGCCAGTTTCGGCCAAAAATCATGGTTTCGGCCGTAGTTTCGGGTTCGGCCAAAAAGTGGCCGAACCTTTCGGCCGGCCGAAACCAGAGTCTGAAAAAATGGGATGAGACTCGCATGCAAAAAAAAAGGTCAAATAATTTGCACTTGAGGGAGAAAAAAAAATTTAGTCTCCCTAAAAAAAAGGTAAAATGATTTTCACGGGAGGGAAAAAAAATTCAAAAAAAAAAAGTTAAAATGAAAAAAAATTTTTATAGGAAATACAAGTTTCGGTTTCGGTTACGGTTTCGGCCGAAACTAAGGTTGAGGCCGAATATTCGGTTTCGGTTTCGGCTGAAAATCTTGTTTCGGTCGGACCCTATTGTATATTCTCATTTTCCCCTTGAAATCTTCTGAAGGCCATTTTACTCTTGTACTCCATAGAAAAGATAGGAGAAATAATTGCCATGGTAACAAAATATAATTATTTTGCCAAACTTATAAATTGTACATCTTGAAAATAGAATGTACTTTACTGCCGGAAACTAAATACAAGTCGACACAAAAAATCTGGTGGGACAAGCACAGTAACACAACTTTCGATTACCGAAGGTAAGAGAAAGTTGTGTGCTGAGCGCCAGTCACACCAGTATTTTTATAATAAAAAAAAAGTAGGCCTATTATATATAATTTATATTAAAAATTAAAATTATAATTATAATATAGATAACTTTTTTTCAAAAATAAATATTCAGGAGTGTTATCTACTCTGAAATAATTTATTTTTGCGCTTTAAACTTAATAGCGACTTAATGGTTCTAAATATGATAAATTGATTTTTTTTTTTTTTTTTTTCAAATGGCCAAAATACTATTATATTCACAAAAGATCCTAAAATAGAGGAATTTTTCATTTGAAACTTTTGATTAATTATTCGCTGAAATGACATTTGCAATTTAAATAGCATTGTGTTTGTTGTTTCCTAAAATTTCACTTGTCTCTCTTTCACCCCTCCGCCCTTCAGGGACTTCAGGTCCTTTTAGGTCTTTGGTTCCCAGGACTCTAGGGCATTCTCATTCTCTTTTCGTTTTAACAACAGAATTTTACAATGTGATCTCATATTTAATTTATCATTCGTTAGAAAGAGAAAACTTTACAAGTTTGAGAGAATAAAAATGCGCGCCCATTTTAATAAAATATTTTTAATTTGCTCTTTTATTATGACTGTTTTTTAATTTTATAAAGTTTCATAAGCCTTCAGATATTCCTACAAATTTTTAATCTTAATGAAAAAAAATTTGGGGATTTTTACTTATCTTAACTATATACAGTGCTATGTTATAGAGGGTATAGGGAAAGTATTGCGATCATGTCAAAAATTCAATGTCGAGATTTTGATGAATATACCCGTTTTGAGGTCCCCTGAGTCTAAAAAAGTGGGTCCGCAAATTGGTCTGTCTGTCTGTGTGTTTGTGTGCATGTGTGTAACGATTTTAAGCATGAAGGAATTGAGCTATTGGATTGAAATTTTATATTTAAGTTAGGTACCCTCCCGGAGACTGTAAAATAAGCTTTTGAGCAAAATCGGCCAAAAGGTACTAGTACTTTACTGATGTACTTTTTCAGTTTTTTTTCGATTTTCTCAAAATCGGCTCCAACGATTTTGATTAAAATTCAAAAATCAATTACTTTTTACATGCTCTTTAAAATGTATATTCTCATTTTTACCCTTGAAGTACACTTTACTCTTGTATTAACTTATGAAATGTAAGTGGTCAAGTTTGGAACTAAAGTGCTATGGGAAACTAAATCATAGGCGCCGGAACTGGGGGGAGGGGGGGAGCAATGATACATTGCCCCCCTGTCATCCTATAGGAGCAGAAGGGGGCAATATGTCTTCTTTTATTTAATTTATTTTTAATAATAAAATCTTTTAAATTAAAAAAAAAAGAGTAAGAAATTCATTCGTTCCGGCACCCCTGAACTAAATATCTAGGGACAAAAAATCTGGTGTGACAAGCACGGTACACAACTTTCTCTTACCCTTCGGTGCTCTGTGCGACCAGTTACACCAGATTTTATCTGATAAGAATATAAATTTAATCAATCTTTTCATTTAATTATTTATCCTGTATTTTTAAGTACTAAAAATTGATGATGATTTTACGATGCAATTGCCATTCTCTCAATTATATTTTGAGTCTGTCGAATTTAATGAAATGGATATTATGGATGTGAGCTTCAGTCAGAGGGAATCAAAGAGTTAATTCATATGGAGATGTTTGGGTGTAATGAAATCTATTGTCCTATCTCTCGTAGGCCTAAGTCAGTTCCGAAATGTAAATTAATTTCCCTATTATCTATTGAGCTCCAATCATTCTAACGGCCTAATATGACATTTTCTATATTGATAATAAATAGTTAATTTATTAAGGTCCAGTCTCAAGATCTAGAGGCGAATTTAACCCATAGTTACACTGTTAAAAATTTTCAAGGGATATTCTTATGAAGTCTGTTACACAAACTGTTTATTAATTTTACATTCGAGTATATGAAAAAAGTTCATACCCGAGTCAAAACATAAATTCCTATTTAAAGCTCAAAATTTTCATTGAGGTTTTCGAGGGTCAGTTTACTTTTTTGTAGATTGGATTAATCATAGAAAGTAATCCCAGTTTGTACCTCAAAATCCTACTTACGGACTGTTTTACAACTTTGAGGTTTAAACCAGAACTGTAGAATCTACAATTGGCCCTCAAAGACCTCAATACATATTCTATACTGGTTTGAACCTCAAATCATGAGAGTTTCGAGGTTATAGTTACGATTTCAAATCAATGGGTAATTCATATTTAAACCTCATATTCTTCAATGAGGGTTTTGAGTGTTAAAGTAGAATTACTTTCTGAACGGCAAATAAAACATCAAACGAATTGAGGCTTCTGAGGTTAAAACTAGAATTTGTTTTACTAAAAAATGAGCTTTTATAAACCAATTTATTAAAAGTTTCATAAACTGGTTTGGTTGAGCTCGAGCTCTTGCTTTCTTCCCTTCATACGTATGACGCCTTTACCATCTCGAATACTTACTTTGTTAAGAATATCATACTTTTTTAAGCTACTTAAATTTCATTCATACTTTTTTTATTTAATAAGCCAGCGTACGAAGTCTATTACGGTAACGCAATTTGGGACGAGTACGGCGGCAGTCTCGCAAAACGTTACCATGCGTTACAAGGGAGGAGGGGGGTTGAACAACGCGTTACGTAACTGGTCAATTTTAGCGAATTTCCGATACTTTGCGCAACATAGTTGAGTCTTTCTAAAAAAAGATAAAATGATTTTTCCGGGGAGGGGTCCAGAAAATTTTACGCAGGGCCGAAAATTTACAAGAAGGAAGGGGGGGGGGAAAATAATCATTTTTCATAGGAAATGCAGTTATGGATTACTGGTTACGCTCCCAAAACCAAGATTGATGCAATTTCGGTTTCGGCGACAAACTGGGTACCCTATTGGAAAATTCAAGCACGAAAGTATTAATATATGAAAAACGATTGAAAATTCATATTTTTTTTTTTTACTGTGTAGCGAGTTGGTGTGTATAATAGAATATTACAAATAAAAATCTCATTTGGTCCTTAAAATTAAAAAAAAAATCTATAACGTCCAGCTGATGGCTCTGGCAATTTATTGGCACATCTTTTCCGCTATCTCTTTCTTTCCAATTTGTATAATTTTTATTTATTAAATAAGTAGGTTGCCGCTGGTCCAGTTAAGCAATAAAATTTAAATCAATTGTTGATATAGCTATACGTATATACGAGACTTATATTTAATTTAATAAAGGATGTAATGCATCAGAGCATTTTCGTCTTAAAATTCTATTCCCCCTTTTATTATAACAATTTTTACAAATCATTATATATAATTTACACTCAAGTCATTCTTTGGTTCAAGCACAAAAACTCTCAAAAGGATAGATATATAATAAATAAAATTCGATATTTTAATTTGCCGAGATGAATTTCAAAAATTTTATTATATCTTAATTTATAAATAAATTATTTTTTGAGAGTTTAACAAAAAAAAAAATTGTATATCATCTTTTGATAATTATTAGCGTAATTTATGATGATATGGTAAAATATGAGGTTGAGTTGCTTTTTAAGAAAGATTGTCAATATATTTGCAGTAGGGCACGTTCGTTAATATATTTTGCCTGTTCTTTTCAATAAGGGTTAGTTTATGTTGAAGTGGTTGCTGCCCCACCATTAATTGTGGTTTGGGTTAGCACTTCGACTCAAATTCAGTTGAAATATCAATTAGATCTATTCTCAAAAAATATGGTGTGACTGGCGCACAGCACACAACTTTCTCTTACCTTCGGTAATCGAAAGTTGTGCACTGTGCTTGTCACACCAGATTTTTCGTGTCGACATGTATTTAGTTTCCGACAGTAGGGTACAATTGAATTCAAGATGTAAAATTTATAAGTATGGGAAAATATTTATATTTTGTTACCATGGCAACCATTTCTCCTATCCTTCCCTATGAAATACAAGAGTAAAGTGGTCTTCAGAAGATTTCAATCGCAAAATGAGAATATACATTTTAAAGAGCATCTAAAAAATAATTGATTTTTGAATTTTAAAAAAAATCGTTGGAGCAAATTTTGAGAAAATCGAAAAAAACTGAAAAAGTACATCAGTAAAGTACTAGTACTCTTTGGCCGATTTTGATTAAAAGCTTATTTTTCCGGTCCCGGGGGGTGTTTAACTTAAATATAAAATTTCAACCTCCTAGCTCAATTCCTTCATGCTTAAAATTGAACACACACACACACACCCACCCACACACACACACACACACACACACAGACAGACCATGTCGCGAAAACCACTTTTTTTGGATTCAGGGGACCTCAAAACGTGAAGATCCATCAAAATCTCGACATCGAATTTTTGACATGAATCCAATACTTTCTCTCTATATATATATTACATATATACATAGGTAAGAGAAAGTAAAAACAGACGTTAAAATATAACATCATAAATTGGATGTTAAAAAGTAGAGTAATAACATCAGCGTTAAAAATGCTATTCTCTAAGCCAAGTTTTAACAACGACTTTTTAGCACCAGGTGTTAACGACAAATTTGAAGATAGCTACGTTTTTTTGCTTGTTGGTGTTTTTACACCCCTCGATAACCTCTCGCGCATGCGCATTACTAACTTGATTTGTTATTCTCAATCTAGAAGGCCTATCTAACACCAGCGTTAAAAAAAATGCTATTCTCTAAACCAGAGCTCTAACAGCTCAAAGCTGTCAAAATCATAACCTGACTTTTAGGTTAAAGACGCCATTTTTATGCATTAAATACGGCGTTAAAATATAAAAGGCGCTACCTAGACATGACATTAATTTTTAACACTATTGACTAAATGTTAACGCTTTGGCGTTAAATTTTTGAAACCCTGATCATCTTCAAAAAATTCCTAATTTTTTTGTGCACTTCTGCCATGACCCAATCGCCAATTTCGGACTTAAAGACTTTTTCCTTGGGAGGGAAAGTTCCTTCACTTCTCTATTTGCTCAAAAAAAAAATATTTTTTCTTTTCGATTTCCCTCTCTACCCTCTTCTTAACTACTTGCAACAAATTGTCAATCGGTTCGTAAAACGTACAGCCTTACTAGAAAAAAATACAATACCAATTAATTTGAATAAATATAGAGAGGAATTTTAAATGGCCTTAAATGTTCAAACAAAAATCAACTATTACACACAAGAGAAGTGAAACTTTTACTCAAAATTCATAGGAAATTTGTTCAAATAATTTTTAATGATTATCTATTTAATTTTTTATAAATGTGTTGAGTCTAGTCGCTTTTTTTTTCTTGTTCCCGGTTGGCAATATTGCACAAAAAAAATTCAAATTTTCTCTCCCTCACTGGTTCCACTTGATTGATGCAACGTTTTGTAACGCTTTGAGGGAGCTTGAATCGAACTCAAGCGTGCATAAAGAAGTTTCAAGATAAAACGAAGGCCCATTTTATTTAAATTTTGAAATTTTAGATTTTATCTTGATCAAAAAAAAAAAAAAACGCTGACTAAGATAACAATAATCAGAATCGATTTGTTATACACGAAACAAAAATAAATAATAATCATAAATATATCATCAGCATATTCAATAAAAATTTTTATAAAAATAAAATAACAGAGGCTGTTGGCCTGAAGCGCATTTTTCATTCCTCTATCCTCTCTCTTACTCGCTAATATAATACAAGGAGACACTATAAAATTTCTCCAAACATAAATAATATACGTAGTCCTTAACGGGACCTTTATTATTGGTTAGTCACTTTATGAAAATGAACAGTTAGCAACAGTTTCTGGGCATCCATCTCCGATGTTTTATTTTATTTTATTTTTTTTTTGCTCTTTTCCTAAAAATAATTTTTCAATTAAATTCTTTTGAAAAATTTTCTCTTGGGATCAAAGAATTCAGATCTTCTTTTGTCGAAATTTTAAAGCTATCCTATTCCTTTATTTTTTTTTTTCTTATTTCTTTCTTATTCTTTGGTCCAAGGTGAATCATCATCTTCGCCGTCAGGTGCCCTAATGATGATTGTTGAAGTGAATTTCCTTCAATAGAAGAAACTTGTTTCTTTTTTTGAATCGGACAGACTCCTGTAACTGGAGAACTTCAATGACATCATGAGCTGGTTATAGTTCTTTTTTTTTTTTATCTGTCTGTCTTACAAATTATCAATATAACAAAACCTAATCTATAAATTGACTTCTAAGTATCTAAATTATTTCTTTGAGGGAGAACCTTGAGGGAAGCAATTAATTCCAATTGAAAAACAATATTTACTTCTTGTAGCTGAAAGAATCTTTTTTTTTCAAGCTAAATAAACTCTTCTGCTATTTATCTGTTGTTAATTTATCATTAACTCTTTGGTAAATAATTTACTTTTTTAGGCTCTCGCTTTTAATGTTTTTTTCGACTCTCTGGCAATAATTAAATGAATTGACATCATCTCAACTATTCGCATTTCAGAGCAATTATTTTTCTATATAACTGTAGGGGTCGTCCACATACTACGTAACGTGTTTTTTGACGATTTTCTAGTCCCTCCCCATGTCATAGTTAGTCATATACAAACAAACCCCCCTACAAATATTATGTCACAACTAGAGAGTGGAAAAAAAGTCTCTTATTTTCGGAAAAAAATCGCCTTTAAAGTTTAATCTTTTTTAGACAAGTAGTCGGTAAAATGCCTGTTTTTGGGAAAAAAAATTGCTGTTAATTTTTAACAATTAATAATATGAGAACGTAAAAGAAATAGAGAACTTATCTCTTGATAACCGAAATATGGTAGGTAGAATTAGAATTTAATTAAATAAATAAATAAATAAAATAAAATAAATAAATAAAAGTAAAAATCTGGTGTGACTGGTCGCACCTTCGGTAATTGAAAGTGTTTTGTGCTTGTCACACCAGATTTTTTTGTCACATATATGTAGTTTCCGCCGATATATTAGATTAAAGATGCACTGTAAAAAAAAATCTTAATTTTAGTATGTTTTGGAATACTAAATTTACAAATTTCCCTTGTAAATGATATCTACTATGCATTTATCTACTAAATTTACAAATGTTTACAACAAAAAAACATTTTAAAATTACAATTTTCTTCGAAAAATAGAGTATGTATTGTAATTTTACAAACATTGTATAGTATTTTTCGTTAAAAATTGTATTTGTTCTCGAAAGCAGTTTAGGAATTCTAAAATTACCACACATTTACACTCTAATTTTCAAATGTCATTCTAAAATTACAATACATTTTCATTCTAATTTTCAAACGGCTTTCGAAAATTACAATACATTTGTAAATTGTTTTTGCAAAGATTTACTAAATTTAGTATGTTTTTTGTGTTGGAAATATGCTTCCTAAACAATTGTAAAATTACAAAAATTTTTTTACAGTGTGTAAAACATCAAAAGTCGGTCATAAAAGTCGCTTTTTTTTAAAGTCTCTGAGAGGCAAAAAAGCGCCAAAAAAGTCGCAAAAGTCGTTTATGAAAATCTCAAAAAACGTTTCTTTTTGTGAGATCAGTAGAGATATCTAAGAAAATCTGGAAAAGTCTCAAAATTGACAAAAGTCGAAAGACTTTTTTTTCCATTCTCTAGTCACAACATAGAACTACCCCCCCCCCCCCTCCCGAATAAAATTCCTTATACAAAATTCATATCATTTTACCTTTTTTTTTTTTTTTTTTTTTAGTAAATTTTTCCTCATGACTCAAATAATCACTTCATTTTATATATTTTTTGTATATAGACTATTGGTTAATTAATCATTAACCTTTTTTTTATTTTACCACTTCGTTTTCATAATCCTGAGGGGGAGGGAATCAAATGCAAATTAATTTGGTCGGTGAAGAGTCTCTATTATGGACATTGGAGAGGTGGTCTAAAATATTACGCTAAATAAAAAAAAGTAATCTTGTGTTTAATTATTTTTTAATTACTTTTCTGTCTCCGAGGTCATATTCACATTATTTTCTAAACAAATTATATCAACAACATCACTTGAGTATTAAGATTTTCCATATTAGCAATTAAAATATTCTGAATTTTTATCTTAAGCCCTTTGAAAAACAAAATTCTTATAAAAGTCTCGCTCATTTAAAGTGAGAGAAAGAGACTCCGGCCATATTACGCTACGCATGATGGACAACTCACCATCTGTTAGAAAAAAAAAACTCGTTCTACTCACATACCTACCTGCCATTTTCTAAAATAAAAAAAATAACACTAAACAAAGAATATTATTAGTTTAAAAACAAAAAAATACAAATAAACTATCTAAGTGATGAATGAAATTTCGCAGCAAAAACGCATATAAATGTTGAAAATATTTTTTAATACATTTTTTTCCGAATTTTCTCTTAATTAAATTTTTCTCTTTATCCGGAGCCCCTCCCCCTAGCTACGCCACTGTTTACCACAAAAACAGTATTAAATAAGGATCTGTTGGATCTGGAGAAACTTAAAATGACCAATTTATTTATATTCTTTTAATATTTTTAAAATGTGAATTTTATGAATTTGCCTAATAGTTTTGGCTAGGTTAGGTTGAAGTGGCCGTTTGCAGAGAGGGAACACACTTAGGCCAATTAGGCCCTTTGTGATACCACGGTGGAGCTATCCCCCTACCTACCCTAAGAGGAGACTTCGGCAGGTGGAATTATTTGCAGCAAGCTGGATTCGAACCCGAGCCGTGTTCCTCACCTTAGCCGGCTTAGCCATTGTCTCCTCATAGTTTTGGCTAAAATTAATATATAATCGCTCAAACAACCACTGTTTTTATCAGGGAGGTAGGGAGGGACAATAAGCTGTGAACATAGGCGAGGTAATAGTCTACCGAAGTGGGAGGGTGAGGAAGCTTATCCGCCATCTTGCTGCGCACAAAACATTAGACCTGTCCATTGGAATCTGTGTAAAAAGTATAACAATTAACAAGCGAATAATTAATGAAAAAATAATTAATAGTGTCAACTATTTATCATATAATATACAAGGTATGTTTTTATGATTATTTTGCCCTTATTCATCTTATATCGAAGTTAAATAATTAATATTTTTATCATTATTTTAAAATTTATTGACAACTCTCTTTGAGGTTAAAACTTTTATTTTTTTATTTTTTTACTACCAAATAAGTAGTTTTTTATCATTATTTATTTATTTCTATTTAGTTTTTTCTCATATAAAGGATTTTTTTTTCAAAAGGAAGCAAATTGTTCGACATATGGTTGTTCCAATCGTAGCGATGAACCAGGCAAAAGTAAAATGCAAAAAAATAGAGGAGATTTCAAGAAAAATAACTTTTCACTCGTAAGTACTACATTATATCAACGTTCTAATTAGCAAAGTGCCTAACTCCATTTTTGTTTATTTTTCAGGAGAGCCAAAAAACATTTGATTGTCATTTTTAGAGCCACTGAACATTTTGAAAATGAATTTTCTTATTAAGAAGCATTGAGACAATTCCTTCTTCTTATGTAAAATAAAAGCGAATTAAAAAATATTTTTATAAAATTTTTAATTGACAATCTATTTTTTCCCATTATCCCAAACATTTCTGGCGGCATGTAAGTTTGCTGATAAGTGTGAAGAATTATCAAAGAAAAAAATATATAGAAATTTTAAAAGCAATTAAACGACTGTCTTCTACTGGAATTTAAATTTTATTAAATTATTTAATTACAGAAACTTCGAGGACGTTTGTTCCCATCATCAGTATGATACAATACAAATTTAGATAAAAATATATATATTTAATATTAGAAACCGACCGAAGTTTCGGCCAATTTTTGTATATGAAATACAAGTTTCTGTTTCGGCTGAAAATCTTGTTATATTTATTTTTTCCAAGGCCAATGATATGGTCATTAAGTTACTGTCTAAATTTTATAAAATTTGAACAGTTTATTATATTATCCAACTTATTGATGAATATTTCAATTTCCCATATTCAAATTTTATTTAAGGTGCGCTAATATTTTATTTAATGTGATTAATCTAAAAAAATCTTGAATCTTGAAAATAAAAAAAAGAGCTTCTAAAAGTTGTAGATATTTTAAAAAGCTTTAATTAAAAAAAAAAAATTGAGTTCGATAGCTTCAAAATTGTGGCCGCAACCTCTCAAACTCAGCACCTCGAAACGCGCACCTTAACTCCTTAGCTATGATAAATGACACCGTATAATATGAATTATTATTTGTAATTTATTTAAAATTGCTATTTTTGAGAGATTATTATTCACTTTTTATAAGTAAAAAAACATCCTCAAATAGCTTATATCACTTAATTAGGAAATTTTTGCGCTCTTAAGAATATTTACTTTTTTTCTGATTTTAATTTTTTTGTGGACTAAAAACCTAAAAAAATAAAGAAACTATAATTTTAAATAGTCCGTTTATTCGTTTATTTATTTAGGGGGCAGTATAATATTGAAAATCTTTATTAAAACTATATATAATTTTATATTGCGTTCAATGGATATTTCAATGTTTTGTGCGCACCAAGATGGCGGACGTGACGTAGCCGTGACGTAGGCGGTCGACTCGCTTCTCAGCTCAATGTCCCTCCCTACCTCCCTGTATGTTCCAAACAGGTTGATCTGTGGAGGCAAGGTGTGCAGGTTCCAAATACAACTAATTCTAGCGCACCCAAGCGGCCAGACTTTCAAACAGTTTTTTCAAACGTAGCGACGCTAGCGCTAAGCGCCAAAGTGCGATAGGGCCTGGTAAACGTTTGTGAGTAAAGTTTTGAACTGTCAAATCGTGTGAGTTACACCACCCTGGGTGATGAGAAGCACACACACATGGAAATCAGAGGCGAGTTCTCTTATAAAAGTTGGTTCAATTACTTGATACAATACACCAAAAATAAAAAAAAAAAAATTTCTATTAATTTCAAATAAAATAAAAAATATTTATTTATTTTAGTATTTAAATAAAATATATATCGCTTTTTAATTAAAAAAAGAAATAATTATTATTTAAATCAGCCGACTCTCTAAAGGTTGGTTCAATAGCTTGCAGTATAATGTGCATTTAATATAATACTAATTAATTAAATCACTATTTTTTTTTGAGTGTATAGAATATTTATTTAATATCATATTATATTTCTTAAAATTACGTATAGTTTAGAATTAAAATCATTTTTAATAAATCCATACTTTATGTTTAAAAATTATTCATGTCTTTTCATTGTGTTTTGCCCCAAATATTTAATTATTTCTCTTACAGCAATAATCAGAAGTTACACCCCCATAATAAAATAACAAGCTTTAATATAAATAAAATATTAATTAAGTTTTTAATATTTAAATAAAATATTTTTTTAGATAAATGTAGGTAAATAACATTTTTATTCAACAAAATTTTGTAATACATTGGGTGGGATTAATATCTTTCTTTTAATTCAAAACTAAGATCACTGTGTAATTTTAATTGGCAAAAATGTTCAGTGAGGAACAATATTAAGTCCCACCCTTGCGTTTTCTACTTGATTATTTATATTATATTAGCTGCGTCGCCCGACTTCGCGGGCCTAAAAAAATATATATATATAATTTGCATTAGGCACCTATATACATTCTAAGATCTCTACCTGATGAGCAATATTTTTATATGGCTGCCTAATGCAAATTGTATATATTTTCTTGACATTTATTGGGCCCTGAAGATGATTTCTATCGAGACCGAAACGTCGGCTCAATATAATACTTGAAGAAAAAAATTTGGCTGGCAGACTGCACTTGCAACCCTTCCTTAATACAACTCAACAGCCACAACTATAATACCTAATAATAATAATTAAAAATGTTATGGTGGGGAAATAACTTCACCCGCTACGGAGGGGCGGGCAACATTTTAGATTCTCTTGCGCAGGAACAAAAATTAAATTTAAATAAGCGAAAAAGGTAGGTACCGCCGGGAGTCGCACCACGGATCGCCTAGTGTACTCAGCATGCCCTACTTCTGGACCAATAAAATTTTGTTAAAAAAATATTACTGGTCCGCGAATTTTTTTTTACAAATTTAAAATGTACTGTGGTCCAGAAGTAGGGCATGCTAAATACAAATAATGAGACTCCCGATGGTACTACCTTATTCGCTTAAAAGGAAAATTTATTCTTTGGAGCCAGTCTATTTTGGAGAAAGAATTAAAAATGTTTTTTTAGACATCTTTGGGGGATGAAACAATATTTTATTTTTAAAAACAAGAAAAAATCTTTTTCTTTAAATATCTATATATATAATTGCGAAGTGTCCGTCCGTCTGTCATGCTCGTTTGACCAAGGACGGACGTTATGGAGAGTCCACGAAAAATACTCGAATCCCGGAATTCTTCTTATAACTTTTTGAGTTATTAATAATCTGGTGTGACTGGTCGCACAGCACACAATTTTTACTTTCTCTTACCTATTTAAGTTAATAAATAGAAAATATTGGATTCATGTCAAAAATTCGATGTCGAGATTTTGATGGATGTTCACGTTTTGAGGTCCCCTGAGTCCAAAAAAGTGGTTTTCGCGACACGGTCTGTCTGTGGGTGTGTGTACAATTTTGCTAGGAGGTTCAAATTTTATTTTCAAGTTTTGTACTCTCCTGGACAGTGAAAATAAGCTTTTCAACAAAATCGGCCAAAGAGTACTAATACTTTACTGATGTACTTTTTCAGTTTTTTTCGATTTTCTCAAAATTCGCTCCAACGATTTTGATTAAAATTCAAAAATCAATTATTTTTTAGATAGTCTTTAAAATTTATATTCTCATTTTGCCATTGAAATCTTCTGAAGACCACTTTACTCTTGCACTTCATAGGAAAGATTGGAGAAATGGTTGCCTTAGTAAGAAAAAAATAAATATTTTCCCATGTTTATAAATTTTACATTTTGAATTCAAATGTACCATACTGTCGGAAACTAAATATATGTGTACACAAAAAATCTGGTGTAACAAGCACTGAACACAACTTTCGATTACCAAAGGTAAGAGAAAGTGTGCTGTGCGACCAGTCACACCAGGTTTTTCTTATTTTCGGTAATTTAAAGGTGCATTTTGTTCTTGTTTACCATAATATATACTATACAAATCAAATTTTTAAGTATTAATTTGTAAAATTTTATATTAAAAATAAAATTTTTTTCCCAAATCTCAAATTTCGGGGGGAGGGTAATTACCCCATTTACCCCCCCCCCCCCCCACTTGCCCACAGGTGAAACAATTCAGGTTTATAAAGTATAAATTCATAAAGGGGATATGCACTTATAAACATGAGCTAAAAGAAAGTAAAAAAAATCAAATCCCTGCCAGGGACAAAATCTGGTAGCCAGGAATGAAGGATGTCAGTCAGTTACAATAAAAAAAAGATAATTTCATAAATTATTGAAAAAAAAAAAATCAAGGTAATTAAATTGAATAATTTAAAAAAATAAATGATATAAATTTTTTTAACTTTATTTATAATCACTACAATTTTATCAAAATAATATATTCGAGGGGAGTATGTCACTAATCTTCTATCTAAGTAAATAGATTTTAATTTTTTTTTTAGATTTTTTTTGTTTTAACACCAAAATTATAATTATATATATATATATATAAATAGGTTTAAATCTTAATATATTTTGCAATAAATGAATAAAATGTAACACTATAATACAAATTTGTTTTTTTCTTTTTAATTAACCAATTCTTGCTTAAAAAATTATTTGGTCTCATAAATATAATTATATATTTTTTTTAATGAAAGCACTTAACAAAAAAAAAAAAAAAAAAAATGGTGAGGAAAAAAAAGAAAATTTTTTTTATAGTCTTAATAATAATGCACTCATGCAATCGAAAAAATGTTCGGTGGGAGTTAACATTATTTTCGTTTTAGAAATATATATATGTGATGAGAATTTTTTTTTTTTAATTTCACTTTTTAGAATCAATAATTTGTCAGATGTTTAATTTTTTTTTTTTTATTAATTTATTAATTAATTAATTTTTTTAAATATATAAATAAGAACTATAATAACAATGTAAATCGCCAGCCGAAGAGTGAAATTAATTCTCCGGATGATTTCTCCCTAAACATCCTAAAACACCAAAATCCTGTACATCCATCCACCTTTATAAAAAGCACAGCTGTGTAAAATTTCCTACCTTTTTTTTATTATTATATATATATATTTTTAATATTTATTTATTATTTTTTTTTGATATGTCACCCCTCAACCTTCATTTACAATATTATATATATATATATATATATATATATATATATTTATTTATTTATATAAGTATATATAAATAAAATATCCTATATTATTTGGTATTTTTAAAGTCTTATATATTTGACATAATTTAAAAAATTATAATTTATATATATATGAATGGATGTGTTTATATATATATATTTTTATTATTTATTCCGGATATGATCTCCATACTAGGTAGTATTTATGTTATATATATAACAGGTGTCCTGGTTCAGCAAAGTTGATTTGAAATTTATGCTCTATTATTGTTTTAAACACACATACAGGTCTATTCTCAGAAACGTTAAATTTTAACCTATGAAATCAGCGTTAGTTCATTTTAACACCTCCTTGCCTCAAATTGCTTTTCTGTAAGCAAAAACGCCAAAGAGTTAACATTTTAGTCAATAGTGTTAAAAATTATTGTCATATCTAGGGAGTGCCTTTAATATTTTAACGCCATATTTAATGAATCAAAATGGCGTCTTTAACATAAAAAGTAAGGTTATGATTTAGACAGCTTTGAGTTAAAAGCAACAATTAACGTCGCTGATAAAACTGTTTGGGGAATAGCATTTTTTAATGCTGGTGTGTCAGATAGTCCTTTTTTTAGAATCCTGATTCAGACCTGTATCAACGATAGGCGTTAAAGTTTTTGATTACAGAAGTTAAAATTTATCATTATAAATTGGGTGTTAAAAAGTAAATAACATCAGCTGCTATTCTCTAAACCAAGTTTTAACAGCGACGTTAACATTTTATTTTTAGCACCAGGGGTTAACGATCCATATGAAGATAGATAGGTTTTCTGCTTGTACGTGTTTTTACACCCCTTGATAACCTCTCGGGAATGCGTATTACAAACTTGATTTGTTATTCTCATTCTATATACAGTAGTAGGCCTATCTGACATAGCAGGGTTAAAAAATGCTATTCGCCAAAATTTTAACAGAGACGTTTTTATCTCTAAGCTGTCGCTGTCAAAATCAAAACCTTACTTTTTAGGTTAAAGACTCCATTTTTATGCATTAAATATGACATTAAAATATTAAAGCCATCCCCTAGACATGACATTACTTTTTAACACTATTGACTAAATGTTAACGCTTTGGAGTTTTGCTTACAGAATAGCAATTTGAGGCAAGGAGGTGTTAAAATGTTAAATAAAAGTTAACGTTTTTGCTTAGAGAATAGACCCGAGAGTCAATTAAAGATTAAATTAAAATGCAACTGAACCGAAGCGAAAAGTACCGAACCGAGGCAAACAATGATATGATTACAACAAAAATACTATCAAGCTTGGTGATCACATGCGTGACCTATATAATTAAAGAAAAAATAAATAAAATTGATAATTATAAATATTTCCCAAATAAAATTTTTTATAGCTATAAAAATCCATTAGATAGGTAATAATTATCCCTTTCGGAGGTTGAGATAAATTATATATTTGTCTAAAAGAGGGGTTCTCTGGTCCTAAGTACTCCAAAAGGGCTTAATTTAATACCAAATCTAAGGTTTTGAGATATTCTTACATAATTACTTAAAAACTAGATGTTGATTGCTGAAAAAAAATTAAATAAAGATCATTTTAATAATTGCCCCTTTTTTAATGATTTACTTTGGCAATGCTTCAATTGTCCTTAAATACATTGTTTGTCTATAACGATTAAAATATATGTATAGAGAGAGAGATATATATATATATTTATGTATATTATTTACACAATTCATTTGTTCTTTTTTTTTGTATTTTTTTTTTTTTTTTTTTTTTTTTATTAATCTTGAAAAAAATTTTTTTATTTTTTTTGGTAAAGGACAAAATTGCACTAATTAAAATAATCATTTCTTTTTCCATATCATAGAATG
This sequence comes from Euborellia annulipes, assembly GCA_023213315.1. Taxonomy (NCBI): domain Eukaryota; kingdom Metazoa; phylum Arthropoda; class Insecta; order Dermaptera; family Anisolabididae; genus Euborellia; species Euborellia annulipes. The sequence goes on along the minus strand of JAKCPI010001949.1, from coordinate 65,066 downwards.
TAATTATTATTATAATATTTGGGTATTTTAATACTATGGACCAAAGAGACATATAAAAACTACTCACACAATTCTAAAGCATTGCACATCATGTCACGTTCTGATATACAATCAAGGCAAAAGTTGTTCAAGTACAATTTACTAAGGCATTTTATAGAATTTTTTTTATTTCATTTTATTATTTTTTTTTTTTTTTTAATATATATATATAGAACAGGAACTCAATTGGTTTGTTTGATTATTTCTTTTTTTTTTTAATCTAGGTAGCAAATATTCCGTTTTCGATCACTGTCTTTATTCAAAGTGAAGTATTTATTTATTTATTGTATACTTGTTTTTGTTTAAAAAAAAAAAAATTTGTGCTATATTGGTTTTTCAGTTTTCTATTGAGTTGTAAAGGGTTTTTTATGGATTTCTATTTGTGGAACCCTAAAAGGTACCATATGATCAATCAATTTTTGTCGTTTCATACAAATTAAGCTGAAATTAGTATTTTAGTCAAATTTTTTATTATAGAAACATATGCAATTTCTGTGAAATATGATAATAGAAGAGCAGATTCTGATATAGATATGGAAAATCGGTTGACAACCTATTTATAAAAGCTAAGTAAATAAGAATTGAAGAAAGACTAAGAATCTACGTTTCTACAGATGTTTTCTCGTCTCAAAAAAAGGAGAAAGGCAGCTCCCCTAAAAAAGTAATGTAGATTAATGATCCGGGAGTTATGAATCGTATTGATTAAGAACTATAAGCATTATTATTAGGAGAATTTTTAATTATAGACCACATTTTTGTATTAAATATTTATTAAAAATATAAATACTGTACAACGTTTCAACTGCTTATTCTGTACTGTGTACTTGTGTACTTGATAACGGCTGCAGAATAAGCAGTTGAAACGTTGTACAGTATTTATATTTTTAATAAATAATACAAAATTAATACAAAAATGTGGTCTATAATTAAAAATTCTCCTAATAATAATATTTCAAACCACAAAAGCTTTAATAAACTATAAGCATTTTGCAAATTTTTGAAAATAATTTATTCAGGATAGAAGGCTTGCCAGATAGATATATTTTTGACAGCTGACGTTTCGGCCTAAGTTAAAACCAGAGCTTCAGAAACAATGAAAGATCTTTTTACAATTAATTAAGTACGAACAGAAAAAAAGTCTTAAAAAAAATTATATGATTCCCACCGTATTAGATATAGGTAAAAAAAATTATCTAAAAAGAATCGACGAAAAGAGAATAATCTGAAAATATAGTCAAGATCCAATAAGAAAAGAAAAATTAATAAAAGACCATGAACTCAAAAGAGACATGGAGGTTTCGCCTGAGGATATACCATGCGAAATGGACATGCCATCTATGGAAATGATTTAACAGGAGACCCCAAGATGGGGATAAAGAAACTCTTAAATTTCAGAGAACAACAATTTGTAGGATGAGGAATACATTTACTGACTTTAATAAAATGAATGATTGTATTTAGGACATGATGGTGTTAATCGACAGTATTACAAGGCACGGAGATGACACTCACCTAATTGATAATTACATCACGAATGAATGTAAGGATTAGGGTTGTAGGTGAGGTTTCAGACAGATTTAGTTATTGTAAGAGTAAATGTTGTAAAAAAATATGTAGCAAAACACGAGCAAATAAACAAGAAGTATTAATCGTCTCATTCTTTACGTAGACTAGTATCCTAGAACATAATAAGGGCATTAAGAGAATTTTGGAATTTTGACGTCTCTAGAGGAAGATATGGCATCCTTCATCTAAAGCTTCTAAGAAGCCAAGAAGAGAGAAGATTTAAAAATGTTAGCTACAACAATAGCAACTCAAATCAACATAAAAACAACAATCAAATGGCATTATTCATTAGTATACGAGTAGGACTTGGATTTAGTCTGATCATTATTGAATGATTCAGTCAAAAGCTGCTTTTGTACGTCAAGAAGAAAGAATACATCAGTTAAAAACAGGGTTTGAGGATATAGATGTCATAATTTCAAATAAAAATAGAATATGTCTCTTCAATAATAATAGTGAATTCAAAAAATTCCATATTTCATTCGTCAACTCAATTCATATAAACCGACAAGTTTAGGTAATCAAATGGTACCTTAAAACTAAAAGCTGCTATTATTATAATTATATAGAAATAGACGAAAATTATATAAATTAACAAAATATATATATATACATACACAAGAGATTAAAAACAATTTAGGAAATACATTGATTAAAAATCAAAAAACTAAAAAAAAAAGAGTATTTTGTACTCCCTAAATTGTTTTTTTCATTTTACTAATGAATACAGAAAAGGAAAAAAGTCTTTGAGGTTCCACACTTCCTAATCTAATAGTACAGTGGAAACTCGATTATCCGGACTAAAAGAAAGCAAAAGGATAATCAATTGCAAATAAAAAAAATCGGAAAAACGAATACAACATTATAATAAATGTATATAAGATATATTAATATATATATTTAAAAAAATTTATAATCTCGCCGTTTCACAAAAAAAGGTCTCAGCGTTCGGTTAAATAAGGATCAAGAGGTCCAGGTAATCGAGTTTCTACTATATTTATATCAGATCAATTTTAATATTTTTTTTTAGAGCCTTTGGCCTTTTTTCGAATTAAATAATAAATAATAAAATGAATTCCTAGTAAATTTAGAAATTCACATTTAAAAGTCACTAAAATAATACTCTATAAAAAAATCAGGGATGCGAACGACTCTTGCCAGATAAGAAAAATGGGAAAATGGAATGTAATAAAAAAAAAAATATAAATAAATAAATTTAAAAAAAAATTTAGCTAGGGGAAAGGTCATTTTAAAGCAGCTATGTACAAGCATGAATTGATGAAATGAAAAAATCAATTATTTAAAAAAAAAATTTCAAATTATATTAATAATATATATATAAAAAATGATGACAAACCAACCCGAATAAATAACATACAATCTATATATATATTTATAATAATTAAATCGATTCAATGTGGATATAACAAAATGAAATGGAATTAATAAATTAGCGGATTTAGAAAAAAAAAAATTTCACTCATTAATAAAGAGAGATATTAAAAAAAAAAATGTCATGAATAATATTTGCGAGAATTAAAGAGTTTGCCATTAACAACGAGTTTATCATTACAACAATTTTACATTCACATATATTTAATTTCAGTCGAAAAAATACATCTTATATTTTTGCTGCCATTAGATTCTAAAACTAACCTTAACAACAGAAATATAATATGCATTTGCTTTTGAGTTTGTGGCTGTGATATGATTATGATAGAGAAATCAGCCAAACTGGAATGATCTAGGTTCAATAAAACTCACAGAATAAGACGTTTCGGCCTGAATTTATAAGATGGCCAAATAAATTAAGGCCGAAACGTCTTAGAACCTAGATCATTCCAATTTGGCTGATATCTCCATTTCTCTATTATAATATGCATTGTTAAGAGAAAGTTAAAAAATATATGTGAATGGGAATAGATTCATTAAATTGGAATCTTGATCAGAGCCGTTTTTACGTTAATTAATTAAATTGCTGGCTATAAATATAATCAAGTAAAAATAAAAGTCTGAATAAAAAATAAATTATAAATCAAGAAATTATATAATAAGCAGCGAGCGTATTAATTGAATCAAGGGTATATATTTTTCAACTTTAGGATAATCATTCTCACGGATTTGGCGAAATGCGGAAAAACTAAAGCTAAAGATCAGAAAAAGCTCTTGAATGACAACTGTAAAGGTCATATGTGAACTACGAATTAACCTGGATGCGACTACAGTTCGAAGACAAATGCAGATTTGCACAGAGACCTGTCAAAAATAAGTTTCTAATCATGGCCATGAGGAAAAAAAATATCTGGGCCCAAAAATAATATGGCATTCAGACAGATATCTATGTAAAGGAAGATGAGCAGGAGCAGCCAAAATTATTTTACAATCCAACCAGACATTTCGAGAAAACTTTATTCTTCCATCATCAGTCTTTTAAATTGTGTGTGTCCCAGAGTTGTCAAATGGGCGAAATACATTATTAAGTATTATATGTATGGGGGAGTTATCCATCTAGGTTATTCAGTGAGAATGATATTAAGGTTCTTAAACAAACAGCCACCGACTTCAATGATATCTAGCTGTTTAATTTAATCACATGACACGTGTTTCTGTTATTTTTTCTATCAAAACCATATTTAAATGTAAAAAGAATTTAATTTCAAGTTTATAACCAATATTACAATGGATTATTATTATACAGGTTTGTTAAATTAGAGTCTAAAGTGAATAGCACTTCTAATGTTTTTGATGCATACCCAAACTAAGTCTATAATTAAAAACTCCCATAATAATAAGCACAATTGGTAGAAAAGCTAATTAAGTTAATTGCAAAATTTGAAACAGCTCAAGTAGAGTATTCAGAATTTTAATTTAAGGTGTGGAATTCATTTGTTGGAAGATATGATCTTTTTTACAATATCTATAATTCTGACAACTGATGCGCATTTACAGTCTCGGCCTATCCGCCATTATCAAGAATAAAAAGTACAAAGTAATTGGCAACATTAACATTAACAAACGAAGCCCAGAAACAAAAAGCTGATGAGGTTGGTGTCTTTCAAGTTACAGTTACAGCTTCATCAGACAGTACCAAAAATATTAATGTGAGAATTGGGCAAAAAAATGTGGACCCAAAACTACAGCTAAAGATGATGCTTTAACCAGAAAAAGCTCTTGAATGTCATCTGTAGAGTTCACATATGAACTGCAGCAAGATGGAATTAACCTGCATGAGATTACAGTTCGAAGCAGAAAGATTTGTAATGAGACCCGTTAAAAAGAAAATTATAATCATGGTCATATGGGAAAAGAATCTCTGGGCACAGAAACAAAGAGTGGAATGTGGAGAACAGGAAGAGGGTAGTTTTTTCTGATGAAAGCCACTTTTAAGGTAGGTCCAGATTTAGCATGTACCAAAACTTCCAGTTGGGGTGATTTTCAAATGACCACCTGTTCTTGTTGAAAGAATGAGGAAAAGCGACCAGAACGAGAAAAAACCAAGATGGAATATTCCTACAAGATTTGGCTCCTTGTCATAATTCCAAAAAAATGAAGAAATACTGTACCAAAAACAAAGTGACTGCTTTAGAGTGGCCGGCAAACATCTAAATCGAATAGAATCTATAATCTATCTGCAAGAAGAATCGCTAAACGAAAAATAGCCTCAATTGTCAACTATGGGATAGGGATGAAAAAAGCCGTTCGTGCATGCCTCCCTACCCGGCCACTATATAAATGGACCATGTTACGCATTAGTGTGTCAAGCGCCATCTACCGAGATTTTAGAAAATTAACATTAAAGTTTTTTGTTTTCATTGGATTATACATAATTTTTTTTGTCAATTGTGCAAGTAACATTAAATATAAAGTTTTTTTAGGACATATTTCATAAAAAATACTATTAATTATAGCATATGAAAAAATATTCCGTGCTTAACTCAATTTTTAATTTTTTGGCGCTTGACACACTAATGCATAACAGGGTCCATATATGCATTGTAAGACGTTCTCACTTCAAAATTGCTGAAAATTGTAAAATCCTAGTAGTATCTATACGAGAGAAACTGATTCTGAAAGCGAAGGAATGGCATATTATAATATTCATTAAGAACAAAATAATATAATATTCCCAATAATTTTTTTTTTTTTTTACCAGAAATGTGTTGGATTCAATTAATACGCTCCTGTAGATATATAAGCAATGCCTCATTTATATAGCATACTGTTTTTGAAAGATAGGGCAAGTTAAATAATTTGTTAGATCCACTGACGTGCAATTTACTTATTTAATCTTAAAATTATTTAATTATTAAACATCTTCAGCCTTTCCGAGGACACGGCCCTGATCTAGTTGTAAGAGTAAGCACAATATCCAATCTAGCAAATATTAAATTAATTATTTGACAATCTCTTGGGGTGTTTTAACCATCACTTTCTGTCATGAATGAATATCATATCCCCCCTTTACTAAATCCGCGAATATGAAAATGAAATAAAAAAATTACTTAAATGGCTAAAAAAAATTCACATCCCTAAAACAGAAATAAAAAAAAAACAGTCTTAATGCAATGATAAAAAATAACCCTAGGCCAAACAAAAAAAAAAATGTTTTATTAATGGATAGATAGAAGTGAGAAAATTTTTCCATTTTTTAAACATAGCAAATTTTAGCACCAAAATGTAGAAATATATTTAAAGTCTTTTAGACAATCATTAAATATATATACTATTTGTTTTTTTTTATTTATTTTATTATTATTTTTTTTTCTTTTATTTAGCTAAACTATCACGTCAAACAGTTACTATTTTTTTTTTTTAGTGAATATTTGAAACTCAGAGATATAAATAAGCTGATGATTATAAAACCTTATATGGTAAAATTGTTATATGTGCTTAAAAGGCAATGATTGCTCTATTTAGAAAATATAATAGGATTTTGCATTTGAATCCACGGACACGTATGCGTATTCTAAGCCGTATATATAAGGCGTTTCTCTCATAAGAACAAAGTTTTTTATTTTAAGTGATTCCTTTCTTTTAAAAAATGACCTCTAAAAAATATATCTACGAATTAAAAATAATTTTACGTCTAAATCACATTGGTGAAAGGAAATTTTAATTAAAAAAAATAATAATAATGCTACTATTATTGAGATATATGGCTTAAAATGTATAGTAATGGCAGAGAAAAAAATATTTATATATATATATATTTATTTATTGAACTTTTTTTTTTACTTTTATGGCTGTATCGAATATGTTTTAAAAATAAGAAAAATATTAGTTCTCTAGAAATAGGTTTCAATCACTTAAAAATATTTATTTGAATACGATAAGTCGAAAGTGAGATTCGACTTATCGTTTATTTATTTTTTTAGCAAGCGTATGAGAAATGGGAAATTAACGGGGGCGTAATTTTATATTCAATATATATATATTTATGTCAAAAATGATTTTAAGAATGGTCTTTAGGTATTATGCGTCCAAACGAGAGTGACACGCATTTCACACTTTCCATGTCTTGTCAACGAAGAACGCAAAAATAAATGGTCTTCGCTGTTTTGTGTCACTCTTGAATGGATGGGTAATACCATTTTTTTAATGATAATAAATGATTTAAGGCGCATATTGTCATGCAGAATAGAGGGGCTGTGCAAAATAAAGATTAATCGATTTTCTTAAAAAAAAAATCGATTACTAAAAAAAATATAATCGATTATGGAAAAGACCCAATTATTTCCCTATAAAAAAAACGGAGAAAATTTTTTTAAAAATAAAAGGTAGAATGAAATGAATTTAATCGACTATTTTCCCTAATCGATTATGGAAAATACCCGATTATTTCCCTATTAAAAAAAAGGAGAATTTATTTAAAAAAAAGGTCGAATGAAATGAATTTAATCGATTATTTATCATAATCGATTAATCGGAATAACCGATTATTTACCATAATCGATTAATCGGAATAACTCGATTATTTACCATAATCGATTAATCGGAATACTCGATTATTTACCATAATCGATTAATCGGAATACTCGATTATTTACCATAATCGATTAATCGGAATACTCGATTATTTACCATAATCGATTAATCGGAATGATCGATTATTTACCATAATCAATTAATCTGAATAATTGATTATTTACCATAATCGATTAATCGGAATAATCGATTATTTTTTCCCATAACAAAGAAGAATAGGGCAGCACAAAAATCAGTATGATTATGTAACCTTCGCAAATAAAACAAAGTAGTATTCCTATCTCCCTCTCCCCCCCTCCCCCTCCCCCTCCCCTCAACACCCAATTGTCATCAATATGACAATTCAACATACTGTGGAGATAGAGGAGGGAAATTTTCTCCTCCACTCCAAGATTGACTCAAGTTGGTAGAGAGTCAAAAGAAGATCATACGATTCAGGAGAATATTGGAATTGTCGTAAAATGTACAACATTCGAGAAATTCATTCGCACTATAATAGGAGTTATGATGTAGATAATTTTTTAATGCAACTTTAAAATTTGTAAAATTGCTAATTCTAGGAGAATTTATAAAAGATAACGGCCTTGGATTCTTTATAAATTCACTGTTCTTTACCCTCAAAAAAAATCTTCTATTGAACCGCGAGGATGTTCATTTCCAATTAACACAAGTTCAGAATGGCTTCTAATATAAAGTATAGTTTCCATGATATGGACACAAGGAAGGGGCAACAGACCAAGGGAGACGAAGAAGTGCCTACCATGTGCATGTCCTGGAATCAAGCCTATCCGGCCAGCGGGATCTTTAGAAGAAATTATAAATAAACATATTTCGATGTAATTCGTCAGAAGAAGGTGTCAATCAACTACGGCCAGCGAAAAAAACGTAAAATTTATAAGGTTTTGAGTGCATCCTGGTCCTTAATATACCCAATCTCTCTGCTAATTAATCCTAGTTTCCTGAGACATGAATATTTGGTGACAAGCAAGCAAGGGCGGATCCAGAGGTGTTTCTTGGGGAGGGGTAATCGGGTGTGACTGGTTGCACAGCACACAATCTTTTCTTAATTTCGGTAATTTAAAGGCGCATTCTGTACTTGTTTGCCAGAATATAAATACGAATCAAATTTTTAAGTATTAATTTTTAAAATTTTACATTAAAAATACATTTTTTTTTTCGAAAAAAAAAAAGTATTTTTTTCAAATCCCGGGGGGGGGGATTTACCCCCTTTACCCCTCCCCCCTTGCAAGCAAGAAATCCTATCTATTGGTAAGTAAAAGAAGTACTATTACTCCTTAAGGAGAAAACTTTATAATTAAATAGTCTGGAAGCCGCGGGGCGCGGGATTGAATCCCAAGCAGTCTGATGAATTTATTTAAATCATTTGGATGCCAAATGGTATAAATAAATGTGCCTGGGCCCTCTAATAGTCTATATGGCCTAAGATGCCGAAAAGGATAAAAAAAAATAATAAAGCTTTTCAGTGAATTTAGTTTTTTATAAAATTTTACTTTCCCTAAAAAAATTTTATAGGAACATGCATATAAAGACCGTCTTTTCCTAAAAAAAATACCTGAATGATGTTTCATAAGACCAATGCCCAAAAGCTAGAGGTATTAGTATCATTAGGCTCTGGTGCCGAGGGTTCGCATCCCGTCCCAGACGAAAAAATTTATTTCAATTGAATTGGAAACCAATCAATTTAAATAAATAGGGATGGGGTCTAAATGGTCTCAGATGCCGAAAAAGATGTTAAACAAATGTAAAAAAAAAGGGATTCTAGGTTGAAAGAATATTTATTTAAAATAAACAATTACGATAACAATAAGGTTAGTTTAAATTTTCAACCCAATTATTCTTACTAATGGCATGTGCTTGGTTAATTTGTAACGTAAGATATAAAATATATTATTTAAAGTCTTTATAGCCAAAGAGGCTGAAAAAAATAATTTTAGTACCAATTCAAAGAAATTATTACCAAGTTGCTGCAATTTTGATCAAAAATTAAGTTTAAAACATTTAAAAGTACTTCACCAAATATGCTAGTACTGCATGGGGGGTTTTTATTTACTTTTTTTTGGTCTATCCCACCATAATAAACAGATAAAAAATTATACTAATTGTTGCAATAAGATATGAGTGTTTTAAATATGGAAGTCAAAGAGGAGAAAAAAGACATCTAAATATAATTCTTTTTCGGGACATTTTACTTATCTATATAGACATATATTAATAGATCTCTCGATTCGTTTATTTACTAGTATAGTTTTCTTGTATAGTAGAAGAATAAAACATTAATATTATAATTTTAAGCATAAAGAAGAACTCAATTAATGCTAATTATCATGAATTAAATGATTATGTCGCTTTTTACTAAAATTTTTTCAAGATATCAAACCCGAGGTTAGGCTTTGATATGATGATATGAGCCTGTCTTCAGGAGTTTAATCTTGAAAAAATTTTCTTACTAAAAAGCGACAAATATAACTAGATACGAGGTCATTCAGAAAGTCACAAAAAATAAATCGTTTTCATATAAAACACAACATAAATAACAGATCAGACAGATTATTAAAGTTTAAAGTGACTGTTTAAAAAAAAAAATGGAAAACTTCAAAAATCCTACAAAGATAGAATACTTAAACAAGGATTAAACGGGAAGGAAATTTTTAATGATATGCTAAATATTTAAGGGGTCAGTGCAGTGACTATCCTTTTTAAATAAATATTCAATCAGAGCACTATTTTTTAAGTTTTTCATTTTTTTTAAACAAATATCTTTAAACTGCTGTTTTTTTTTGAGAGATCATTTAATTTATAGAGTGATTACATGAAGATATATTTTTGTTTCTAGCAACGCCATATCAGGCTATGAAATTTCTGACTGACCTGGAACAAGAAAACAATTTTAATCGTATCGAGAGCACTGCTTATTTATGTTTCTTAATAGATAAAAAAAAATCCAGAAGCTGGCATAATAAAATTAAGCTTAATCATCATGAAAAAGAATTTTATTTATATCGATGTCTTTTTGACTGCTATCTTGCACTTGCAAAATTATAGTTATAACTATAAAATCTTTTATAAAAAAAAACAGCTTTTTATGAATATTTCACTCTACATTCTCAAATAATTATATATAAAAAAATTCGGCAAAATCACCGTTTGTATTATTTTATTTCTGTAAGGTTTTTATTTGTTCTATCAAGAATTGGAATGTTGTGTGAAAAAAAAAATTTGAGTGAAATAATCTGATGAATTATTTAAGTGGATATATATATATATATATAAGGTCCTCAATCCTCAACGCTTATTAAAAAAAATAAATAAAATAATAAAATATAGATTGCACATAAGTGAAAAATGTAAATAAACGTGAATGAAACGTAATTCTAAGAGAATAGAATAAAAAAAAATATAAATTTAAAAGTAAAAAGCTCGAAAGGGTTATTTAAGTAAATTCGATTCAATCATAAAAGATTTTTTTCAGTTCAATATGTAATTTTTTTTCACTGTTTTTTTTTTTTTTTTTGTATGTCAATAATGGTTTTCAATTTTCTGATTTAGAATCGACTGCCCCGTTCGCATTGCTGCTATTGGTGACCACCAGCGAGTCCTCAGAGCCCTCATCATCATCGTCATCCTCGTCATCAATATCGTCATCAGCTATATCTTCGTCCGGTACAGGGTCTGATTCTTCCGGCCTTTGTGTTACCTCGTGTTTGACGATAGAGATATCAGGATTATTGGCAAGAGCTGCCAATTTGACTGCAGTTGCAGATGCAGCGGCTGCAGCAGCTGCGGCCGACGGGGCTGGCGTTAATGGTGGCATCGGCGGTGGCTGTTGCGAACTCTGCTGACCCGTCGATCCAGTTTGAGATTGCTGCTGTTGCTGCGGTTGAGAGTACGACTGCTGAGACTGTGCCTGATCTTGTTGCTGAGGTTGCTGCCCGTCCACTACAAGTGAGTCATGGGAATCTTCTCCTCCTGAGTAACAAAAATTCCTTAATTGTACTAAAAATGTAAAAAGTAAAGACGTACCTCTCATTGAGCCAAGAACAAATTCAATTTATGAGATGAAATATGAAAACCTGCTGCTATGATATGATAAAGACTAATAAAATGTATTGATATGTAAATTTAAAAAAAAGTTGAAATTATGGGATTAAAACCAAGTCAACTGAGATCAGAATTTAATACAAATCGAATTTAGGATAAGAGAAACTTAAAGGAAAAGGTTTAATAATGGCAAGAGCCGTTAAAGGCAGAGAACAATCCTAAAATAATATCCTCTAAAATTTGGAAATAATATATTATAGCGAAAATGTGGTAATTGGAACAGACTATAAACTAAAAATACATTTATGCCCAAGGTAAAAAAGAATAATTCCCAAGAAGAATGCAGCCAAATTTTATTTCATTTAATTTAATAAAAATTCTTAATCTAACTAACGTTTCGGTTTGGGTTTCAACCAGCTTCAAACATGGAAAAATAATGAAAACATACCATACGATATTTTGATATGAGGATGTGGTGGTATTTGGGCAGCCAAGGCGAAAAATAAAATAAAAATCTATTTATTTGTCGACGTTTCGGGTGCTGATCATACTCTTTATCAAGACAAAAATGATGTCAAAGTGTCAGGTTCAATTGTTTTAATTCTCATACTGTTTCGAGGTCGAATTTTTCAAAGAGAATAAAAATTGGTAAAAACATTGATACACTGCCATGTCAACTAACCTGACAATTTGACATAATTTTTACATTGGCACTCGAAACGTCGCCAAAAATGGACTTTTATTTTATTTTTCGCCTTGGCTGCCCATATACCACACACATCCTCATATCATAATATCCAGCCATCAAGAAACAACTAGTTTTAACTTTGTTTTTATACAATATATTCAAACTATTATAGCGATAATATGCGCACTATACAACTTTTCCTGGCGCATGTGCGATAATATAATTTCTTAAAAATTAAAAGATAACCTTGCATTGACTTAGTTTCGTCCTACTCCTGTGTACTAGGCTCTATTTCCTGCGATATATACAAAAAACATTTTGAGATTAAATTCAACTATTTAATGCTGTATTAATTTGTTCTATCTTTATCGCTATAATAGTTTGAATGTATTGTATAAAATCACAAAATCACAATAATAATTTGTAAAACAAAATATGGTATGTTTTTATTATTTTTCTATGTTTGTAGCTCAGAAGATGGTTCAAATTCGAACCGAAACGTTAGAATGTGATTAAGAATTTTTATTAAATAAAATGAAATAAAATTTGGCTGTATTCTTCTTGGGAGGTATTCCTTCTTACATTGGACTACAGCTATAACAAAATCTCAATTAATACATTTATGAAGTTAGAATAGTTTTAAGACCCTTAAGTCAAGACTCTATAATCAATAAGGGGGTTTTCTAAAAAAAGAGAGAGCCAGGAAAAATTGTTTAAACCCCCCCCCCCCCAATAAAAAAAAAAAAAAAAAATTATAAAATTTATTTAAAAAAAAAACCCCCCGAAAAAAAGAGGAGGGGGGGCCCGGGCCCCTCTTCAAGTTCTATAATCAATACCAATACCAAATTTTGATTTAAAATACTAAAACATTAAATATTCTTTTTTTAAAAAATACCTAAAGTTGCCAATTATTCGTGATGTGATCCATTTGTTGCTGCTTGTTTAATTTTAAAGAATATCGGGTCTTTTTTCTTGCAAAGTTCATTAGATCTATTAGAATTTATCAATATATATATATATATATAGTATTTTAGGTTAAGTATATGTCAACTTAAACTAAGTGATTATTATTAAATTTTTTTATTATTTTTGAATTGGCAATTATTAGGTAGTTAGTAATTATTAGGTGACTGGGATTATTATTTTGAAAAAGGTTTGGACAGATAAATGTCAGATATTAAAACCACCGATAAGTTAAAAAAAAAATATTATTTTTAAATGGCGACATAATTTGGAATAGGTTATTAGATATTACCTAAATCACTCATTTCATCTTTATCCAGGTTTTTTATTTGATGTAGATTTAAACATTTGAGAAATACACAATGCGAATATTTAAGCACTAATTAAATAAAAAAATGGATAAATTTAAAACGTTGAAGACAACATTTAAATGGAATATTCTAAATACTTATACTTTTTGTTAGCTTCCATGTATGAATTGCTAACATCACAGTGATAACTTTATTATTTTTATATATATATTCACAACTGTTGGGTGGCACGGAGAAACAAGCTTTTTTTCGAACTTTTCCCCAAGGAGCCATCGGTATTAATTATATAAAATATATATATACAATAAAAATATAATTGCCTCAGCAGTCGAAAAGGGGAAATTTAAAATAAAAAAAAGGGTTTACAATGAAGAAATGTAAGAAAATAAAAGGCAAATTTTCGATGAAAATACAAATTTTTTCATCCTCTTGACTACCCAGACAGCTTGGAATATTGCAGCTCAAAATTCCAAGCTTACTGGGTTTTAAACCTTACAGGGAATATTACAGCAATATTGTCGCAATATTCCTGCAAGTTACAAAGAGGACATAAGAATATTGCAGCAATGTTGCTGTAATATTCCCTGTAAGGTTTAATATCCAGACAACTTGAAATATTGCGCTGCAATATTGTCATTTTTGTGCAAGATTTGCAATATTCCAAGCTGTCTGGGTAGAGATAAATGACAATGAAAGTACCGGGTGGTTATAATTAAAGTGACAGTGTTCAGGGTGGCACTGTTAGGATTGTAACAATCAGAGAAGTCTGAAATCTTGAAAATATATTAATCAAACAAAGCGTTTGAGAATAATACAAAACAAAAAAAATAAAATAGAATCCAGGAGATGTAGGAATATATTCCTGTGTATATATATTTAAAAAAAAAATAATTAGTTCTAAGTCTTGCCAACATTTTGAGCTGATTATGGTCCAATTGTGAGCTCTTAAGGGATGCAGTAAAGGATATCTTGCCATCAGCCCGAAATATTAGCACCCAGAATTCGATCTGAGGAACTATTTTCGTCTGGCCGCAAGCCTTGGATTTTTAATTAGTATATCTTCAAGGTTTTATAATATATCCTGTTTGGTTTCAGACTTCCACGATCGTAGCACACCTATTTTTGAAGTTTAAGTGCAAATTCAAATTTACTATACTATCATATAAGTACAGTGAGGGACAATATTAATTCCCACCCATGCGTTTTCTATTTGTGATTATTTCATTGTTTTTACAAAAGAAAATGAAAATCTTTATTGGAAATTTTCTAGGTTTGAACAATGAAAGTTTCCATTAAAAAATATATAACTTAAAATTTTTAAAAAACAATGAAATAATCACACGTAGAAAACGCTTGGGTGGGACTTAATATTGTCTCTCACTGTACATTCGTAATAAATTTCGGAACATTGAGAGTCCAAAAGACTTGGCAATCAGTAATGCCTGGGAATTTTAACTCATCCTTTCTTAATAATTAAATCGATGAGGACGTAAGCACAATCTTTTTGATCTCCTTACAGGTGTTTTTTTTTCAGAAACATTCCTTACAGGTGGTTTTTTTTCAGAAATATTTTCTTCAGTAGACGATTGTTCAGGCAGAATTGAGGGCTTCGTTTCTATTTCTTTAGATGGGATAGTGAAAAGAGATGTTAATAATCCATGTCCTTATGGAATTAATATTAGGAGAAATTAAATTAAGTTTAGATTAGAACGCGGGATGGGTTTATTTAATTATGTAAATAATAATAATAATAATGGATATATGCAAAAGTTATTTTGAGACAGGAATAAAATATTAATAGTCAATAAACTTCTTATTTAGGAGTTGTAGTACAATTAAACATAAAGGTAGTACAATTAAACATACAGGTAACATTTTAAGTATGGGTGCAGAAAAAAACGTTGTGTAAATTTTCTTGAAATTGAGGAGTTCACTTTTGCCGGATAAGATATCGAAAAAGGTTGAATTTCTAAAGAATATTGTTGATGTCTAATATAATCCAAAGAATTCACTGTTGGCACTAGTTGAAACACTCTTAAATTTAATTAAATAATCATCAAATTATAGACAATTAAATTGCACAAGGTTAAGTTTTAAAGGATTTTATTTTGGCTTATGCATAAATAAGATTGTTAATAAATGTCATAGCTTAGAAGATGACGTATTAGCATCAAAATGCGCATAAGCTAAAATAAAATCCTTTTGAAACTTAACCTTGTATTATTTATTTATCTATAATTTGTTGATATCCTCTCTATCAAAACGAGAATAACTTTTGAATATATCCGATATTTGAATAAAACCAAGAAATTTTTAAAATAAAAGGGTATTTCGGTAGATATTTCAAACAAAAATATAAATCATAATCCCTGCAAACATAGAAGAGTTTAAGTGATTTTTTTGGAAGCGTAATTTAAAAAAAAAAAAAAATATTTTTGTTGAAATAAAAAGATGGGAAATGTATTTATTTTATAAATTCAATCTTTTTATTGCAGTTAACCAATAAGTAAGTATAAAATGAGAAGAAAAAGGTGTAATTAGAATCAATATATATAGAACAAGGTAAAGACATATTAAAAAAAAAGAAATATTGTATTGCCTTGTTCCAGATTTTCCTGGTACATCATTATTAGTGAGGATTGGAAGAGGGAGAGATACCCTTTTTTAAATGGGAGCTCAAATTATTTATTAAACGAATAATAAAACAAATAAGAATATATAATACTGACCGTTGTCGTCGCCGGAGGAAGCCCCGCCTACACTTCCGCTCCCACTTTGACGAAGAGTTGACAAATAATTGGCAAGTGTTGTTACAGTGACGTTGAGCATCTCGGCCGCTCGGAATAGGGTCATTTCTTTTCGCTGAACTTTAGCCAAGACATCTGCTGGTCCAGATTCGGACCAGAAATCTCGCATTCTAAAAAAAAATAATAATAAAATTTTATTGAAAAGAAATAAAAAAACACTTTCCATTTTATCTTAGAATTAATCAGGACTGGGCATTATTTCAAAAATTATTAAATTAGTGTTTTTGTATTTCAAAAACTTATATGAAATTTAAATTTTTACTTTCTCTTACCTATATATGTTAATTTATATAGAAAGTATATCATGTCAAAAATTCGATGTCGAGATTTTGATGGATATTCATGTTTTGAGGTTCCCTGTTTTGAGGCTGTCTGAATGTCTCTGTGCGTGTGTGTATTTGTTTAACTATGAACAAAATATCTTAACAACGATAAGAGTTGGGAAGTTGAAATTTTATATTTAAGTTAGGCACCCCCTGAGGTGTGAAAATAAGCCTTTGAACAAAATCGGCCAAAAAGTACTAGTACTTTATTGACGCACTTTTTCAGTTTTTTTCTATTTTCTCAAAATTAGCTCAAACGATTTTAATTAAAATTCATAAATCAATTATTTTTTACGTCTTATGTACTGTGCGCAGGGCCGGAACTACTATTTTAGGGGGGGGGGGGAGCAAAATTTAATTTGCCGCCCTCTCCTTAAAATTTTCTATATAAAATTCATATCATTTTACCTTTTTTTTAGTAAATCTTTCTTTAATTGCCGCCCCTTGATATCTGCCGCCCGGGGCACATGTACCCACTGCCTCCCCCCTAGATCCGGCCCTGACTGTGCCACCAGTCACATCAGATTTTTTTTCAATTACTTCATTAGTATTTCGTATCTCAAATACTATTATTTTAAGCATTTGTATTTCATATATTCAATTTTGGGTATATTTATTGTATAAGGGGTTGTTTAATTTCAATAGAGTGCCAAGGGGAATAAAAAATGTTCCAAAAAAAAATTACGGAATATAAAAGGCTATTGTTAAGATTTATTGTTTCAAAGAGAGAAGGTTTATTTGTAGTATGCTGGATGAATGTATGTTGTGACTGTGTATTGAAAGAGTAATTTCTAATAAAATTTATATATTTATTTTGCCCAGTATTGTAATTATTAAAAAAATTTTAAAACACCTTAAGAAATGAAAAGAAACATTTAAAAATCCAAGAATTTCAAAAACATCAATTTACAGAGGAATGTCAATTTAGATCTTCTTTATTTTCTCAAACAGTATATAAAATTATGGTCTTTTAACAAAAAAATAATTCAAAAAAAATTTTCCAATTGATCTATTATATTCAACTGAGGTTGTTTTTTTTTTTTAATTTCTGGAAAAAAATAAAAAGAATTTTGTATTGAATTTTTTGAGCACAAATCGTATTACTTTTTTGAAAATAGATAAACCAATTAAAAAAAAAATATTATTCTGTATTTTCATAGAGTTATTAGAAAGTAAAACTTGTCATAAAAACATTTAATCTATATAAATTTATAATAAATAAATGAGGACAAATAAAAATAGTCAGACCGTAAGTTAACTGTATATCAAATTGAATATTTATATGTTTAAAGAATTTTTTACCTTATGCAAATATACCGTTTGGTATTTGGGAGCAAAATTTCACTCTCTATTAACATAAAACAACTTAGTAATAGTTAAAATATAGGTGAAGTGAAACGTTGAAATTCTCTAAGCCCAAACGCTAACTTTTAACATCTGAAATCAGCGTTAATTCATTTTAACATCTCTGTCTTAAATGCTATTCTGTAAGCAAAAATTTTAGCGCCAAAACGTTAACATTTAGTCAATAGTGTTAAAAATTAATGTCATGTCCAAAGGGTGGCCTCATTTTAACGCCGTAATTAATGCATCAAAATGGCGTCTTTAAACAAAAATAGTAAGGTTATGGTTTTTCAAAGCTATGAGATAAAAGCAACAGCTAAAGTCGCTGTTAAAACTTGGTTTAGAGAATGCATTTTTTTAGCGCTGGGTGTGTCAGATAGTCTTACTAGATTGAAAATAGCAAATCAAGTTAGCAATGCGGATCCGCGAGAGTTTATCGAGCCGTAATTAATGCATCAAAATGGCGTCTTTAACCAAAAATAGTAAGGTTATGATTTTCACAGCTTTGAGATAAAAGCAGCTAAAGTCGCTGTTAAAACTTGGTTTAGAGAATGCATTTTTTTAGCGCTGGGTGTGTCAGATAGGCTTACTAGATTGAAAATAGCAAATCAAGTTAGCAATGCGCATCCGCGAGAGTTTATCGAGGGGTGTAAAAACACGAACAAGCAGAAAACAGATGGATCGTTAACACCTGGTGCTAAAAAGTAAAATGTTAACGTCGCTGTTAAAACTTGGTTCAGAGAATAGCATTTTTAACGCTAATGTTATTACTTTATTTTTTAACACCCAATTTATGATATTAAATGTTAACGTGTGTTTTTAGAGAATAAATCTGAATGAAGCGCATTCATTCAGTGGACTAGGGATTTTAATCTTATTGAATATCTATATATTAAAATAAAATTGTGGAAGACATACCGATAAGGATGTTTGAGACAGCCATATGCATCACGATAACGTCCATAAAGAGTTCCATAGGATACGCCTAGAAGCTCAGCGCCAGCTTTCATTTCTAATTCTTTCGATTTAATAGCTTCCATAATCCGTCGCGTAAAAGGTTCCTCCCAAAATTGTTGCCTTCTTCCAGTTGTCAGATAATCATTTAGTTTAACAACATCGCTATATTGTGCTGCTAGACGTTGACTTACCGCTAAAAAAAAGGCCATCTTAATTAAATTAAAAAAAAAAAAAACAATAGTATTTCCTACAACCATTTTTAATGTTTTTTCAGTCTTATTTAGAATAGTATTGGCTTTGGTGGTTTTTGAATAAAAAGAAAATTCTAATATACAAATAAAACCCATTGGATTTCATGCTCCTTCCCATCCACCCGGCCCTCAGCTTTCGGCAGGCCCCGGGTTAACAGTGATTCCTTTCATGACTTTCTTTTAACTCCCTGGACTTCCAACAAATGCCCTAGTTGAAAAAATAAAAATTGTTCTTATTCGTAGGACCTACACGGGCATTACCAATGTATGTCGATATAATACAATACGGAAATAAGCATACCGTCTGAATTAGGTGTTGTTGGTGTTCCATCGCCGGTTGTTGGTGTTGTTGTTGAAGTTGTGTTATTTCTTTCCGGACCCTCACCAGAGCTGTTCAGAGGCTCAGTGGTTTCCTTAAAGTTCAAAGTGATGATAAAAAATAAATATAATATACAAAATTAATAATAAATTTACCTGTTTAATTGTGACTGGTAAGCTAGTTTCGTATTCCGATGGAAGTACTTCGGGTTCTGAGTCATCCCAGCCTGACACATCATTTTCAGATATTCCTTCCTATAAGGAAATAAATGTAAATATTAATATTTAATTATTAGCATTTAATCTAGGGTAGTTATATCTCAAAACAACCTGAGAGAAAGGACAAAATGATAAACTTAAAAAATTATAAATTGGCGTTTTTGATCAAATGGAGATAGTGAATGTGCTTGAAGTCCAAAATTTTGAAGTTGTCTCTTTTCTTATCTTACTCAATCCTTTGTCTAAAATGATTATTCTGCCTAAGCATATAGACACCAGATTTATTAATAACGATATAACAAATTAGAATAAGTTGAATTACATTGTGATGGATATTAATTATATTAATTTTTATAGTTTTTTTTTCTATAGCATATTAATTATATGAAATATTTGAGATAATTTAATTTAATAATTTGTTTTGTGTAATAATTAATTTGAGTGAATATCGAATATTTTTTCCAAATTACCTAAGTACCTCTCAAATAAATAAATAAATATTCTAGTAGTTCAATGGCCTTGTTTTCGGTGGCCACCTATCCCGATTTTCAGCACCACTTGGCGTTGCTTAACAACATTGATCTTGGTGGAGGTTTGTCAGATAGAATAACAAATCAAGTTAGTACTGCGCATGCGCAACGAGGGGTGTAAAAACAAGAACAAGCAGAAAACGTAGCTATCTTCATATCGATCGTTAATACATGGTGCTAAAAAGTAAAATGTTAACGTCGTTAAACATGGTTTAGAGCAGCGGTTCCCAACCCGTGGGCCTCGGATGTCTAAGGAATGATAAAAATTATATACAGTATATATAGGCTATATAGATATACTGGGCCTCAGGATTTTTTTAAAGGAAACATTGGGCCGCACATCAAAAAAGGTTAGAAACCGCTGGTTTAGAGAATAGCATTTTTATCTTAACTCTAAAGCGTTAACATTTATTCAATAGTGTTAAAAATTCATTTCATGTCTAACGCCGTATTTGATGCATCAAAATGGCGTCTTTAACAAAAAATAGTAAGGTTATGATTTTAACAGCTAAAAGCAACATGTTAACTTCGCTGTTAAAACTTGGTTTAGAGCAGCGGTTCCCAACCCGTGGGCCGCAGGCTGATTGGAAATGGGCCGCGGACGTCCAATATAAGAAAAGATAAAAATTATATATACTTATATAAAATTGTATATATACACTGGGCCTCAGGTTTTTTTTTACGTAGAAACTGGGCCGCACATCAAAAAAAGTTAGGAACCACTGGTTTAGAGAATAGCATCTTTAATAGATTCTTTGGTGTGTCAGATAGGCCTACTATATTGAGAATAACAAATCAAGTAATGCCCATGCGCGTCAGGTTATCGAGGGGTGTAAAAACACGAACTAAATACCGTGAAATCTTCGGATCCAACGTTTCCCGAGACATTCAACATTTTAGAAGAGAAGTTATTTGATGTGGAATGCTCTCGGCTACGTTTCGCTGGTGGAGGCTCTGTGTCTGAATCTTCATTTGCTAAAGTGGGTTCTGGTTTCGGTGGTGGTTCCTGGTTATCCGCTCTCCATGATACTTCAGCCAGACCTTTGATACGTAAATCCTCGGCTGTTTTCAGTAGAGATGCCAGGTGTGACTGAATTCAGAATAAATATTATTAGTTAGGATTCATTTGAAAACTTAAAATATAAGATAGTCCCATTTTTATGAAAACAAAAAAAAAAAGGTTTCTAAAATTGGGATAAAAGAAATTTTCTTTTTAAATGCGAATGACCTACTTCATTATTCTGTTAAAGTCTCTTCTCGGCCTCACCAATCGCCTTATAGTTTATAGTGAATAGGAGTTCGTGGCTGTAGATAATATGATTAGAAAGAAAGAGGATGCAGCCAATAATTGAGATAATTATAAACACTCTTTATTGGAACGTTTGGATCCTTGCTCAAACGTTCTAATATCATTTATAATTATTTTTAAAAAGAGGCTTAATTATTGGCTACTTCCTATTTCATTCCAATCTTATCTTATCTTAAAACACTTGAAACAAAGGACAAGAAGGGCAGTTACTGGCAGACAATAAAATTTTGTCAATATTAAGCTTTTATTTTAATAAATAAGTAAATAAAGATATATAGATATATATATATAACCTTGTAAAATTGTTCTCAAAATATATATATTTTGTCAATTCTGTCTGTAGCAAGATATCTTTGAAAGTAAAAAAGCTGAAATTTTCTTTATTTTGTAGAGCATCTTTCAAAAGGATGCAGGAATATAATTTCATTCCGTTGATTGGAGCGGGATCCTCTCTATTTGAGGTTATTTAAAAGCGCTTGACCAAATTATCTCAGAAGCCATGTAAGCCTAATTTTCCTTGAATATTTTGCTTATTTCTGATGACTCGGGTACCAAAAAAAATCTTAAGTTAAAGTTTATAAATATATATAAAATTATCAACGATGGTGTGTGTGGTCTGGTAATATATATGGGCGGTGTTATGCATAAAGGAACCAAGCGCCATCGGTCGAAATTGAGTTAAGACCGCCTTCTTGTAGGGAAAAAGAGGATCTACCTCTTTATTTAAATCACAACATTATTACTCTGTTCACTTTTTTTGTATAAAACAAGAAAAAAATGCTATTGGTCAGATTTATCTCAGATTTAGGTTAATGTCTCTTGGTTCTTTTATGCATATCGTCCATATAATATTAAATTATGAAGATGGCTGTATGTAATTCTAGAAACATATTATTTCTCCATTACTATCTAGAATTTTCTGGGTAAAACCTCTCGACGTAGCCTCGGATAAGCTGGGGTAAAATTGAACTCGAGTTTGCCGCTAAAATTCAACCAAGCCGAGCGTCTCTACTGGAGCAATGGGAATTCTGGCAGAAGGTTGGGCATGAACCATTCCAAGATTGAACATCTCCTGGGGCCTTGTGCCCATACGGATACGGGGATCTTTAAGGTCGCAGTGCAGAGAAGCAGCCCATAACAGCAAATCAATCAAAACCTCTCATAAGATTATATATATTAAATATATTAGACTGCGAATATAAATTTGAATCTTGAATTTATATTTTGACAAGGTAATATATATATATATATAGGGAAAAAAATTGAAAGAATTCTCACTTGTCTCCAATTTATACACCCTTTCAGAGCCGCACCGAGAAGGAAAACTTGCGCCTTGGGCCAAGATTTGCGCCCCCTCCCCCTAGCAAAAATTATATTTTATTATATATTTATGCAGCCCCCGAATTCTGGCGCCCCTAGGCCAATTCCATCGCCCCCACCCTAGAGCAGACGCTGTTGCCAGACAACTCTAAATAAATAATAAATTGTAAATATTCCTTCTTAGGCTGAACGCACTCCAATTGAGCAAAAACAAAAACGTTTTCGAACAAAACGTTTTTGCCTAAAACTGTTTTTCAATGCTTTTCTATGGGTCACACCGGTGGCACACCGAGGAGACAAAACACAATTGGACATGATTCGACATAATTTAACAAAATGTTTTGTCATTGAGCGTTTTGCTCAATCGGTCTACGTGGGCATTGGACAAAATGTTATCCCATTGAGCAAAAAATGCCAACGCACACCGATTTGGCAAAAATGCTCAATGGCAAAGCATTTTGCCTGATCGGTGAGCGTTGGCATTGAGCAAAACACGTTTTGCTCTTGGACAAAACGTTTTGTCCAAATTCCCAAGGAGGCACTGGATTGGAATGGTAACAATAATAATTTTCTTTTCATAATTAAGACAAAGCCGCCCTCGGGCGTGGTGTAGTTGGTAGCGCGCCTGCCTTGTATACCAAGGGTCGAGAGTTCGGATCCCAGGCAGGCCGATCATTTTATTTAAGCCATTTGGATGCCATATGGCGTAAATAAGAATATCTGGACCCCAAATATATATTCAATATAACGGTATCGTATAAAGTCTTATATGGCCTGAGTTGCCGAAAAGACTATGTGAATGAGAAAGTGGGATTGTTTTTATTATTAAAAAAAAAGACAAGGCCGACGCAGGTGGGCCCGAACCAGTTGAGGGGGAGGGGGCGGAAGCGTCCAAGGCGGGCGGCACCGCTTCTCATAATTAAGAAAGAGCGAGGGCCTTAGGCGGGCCCGATCAAGCTGCTATAGGGCCTAGGGGGGGGGGGGGGCGACGGCCTCCGAAAGCGGGCGCCACGGTTTATCATTATTATCAATAATAAAAATTTTTTTGTAAAAATATAAACGCTGTCTGCGCCCGTATCTTTAAGGCACCCGGCGCCGCCGTCCCCTTGCCCCTGCCCCCTTGTTGCAACACTGCAACCTTTTAAATATTTATTTAGTAAAAAAGACTTAGATTGGAGACAATTGAGAAGAATTTTTCTTCAATGTACAGCTGAGGGACAATATTAAGTCCCACCCATGCTACTTGTGATTATTTCATTGTTTTTATAAAAGAAAATGAAAATGTTTATTGGAAATTTTCTAGGTTTGAACCATTAAAGTTTCCATTAAAAAAAAAAATATAATATTTTTTTAAAAACAATGAACTAATCACAAGTAGAAAATGCATGGGTGGAACTTAATATTGTCCCTCAGTAAACCAGTCATAATGTTTATTAATTAAAATTTTGATGTAAAATTACTTATAAAAATTTTCTCAATTTAAATAAATTTTATTGATTTTCTCCCAGTAAGTTGTAAAAAAAAATTATGAAGGATAATATTTTGGAATAGTAAATAAAAGTGAAAAATTAATATAAATATATTTACATGATCAACATTGATTTCTCCTCTATACATAAAATCAACTAATGCTTTGATATCGGCGAATTTTACATCTTTTAAAATTACTATTGGATTATTTTCTTCATATTGTGTAAATATGGTATCGAAATAGGTGCTACATGCTGATAAAACAACCTAAAAATAAACAAAAGCATATTAATAATTTTATAAGCTAAATTTAGGAAATATTTAAATTAGGGGAAGTAATTTTTTTTTTAATTAAAGGTGATATTTCATTAGGCTATGCATATTACTCTCTCTCTCTCTCTCTCCCCCTTTTTTTTCTTAATTAAAATAAAATCAATTTTACCAGTTTGAAAAAAAAAAAAAAAAAAAAATAATTAAAGAGAGATGTGCTGTGATAAATCAATTAAATTAGGATTTAGATAATAAATTTATATAGTGCAGCAGCTTCTTATTCGTAACGCAGATATTTATTTATCTGCGTAATTTAATTCCTTAAAAACACCGAACATCTGTAGGTACGAATAAGAGGCCGCTGCACAATAATAAACCTCGGTGAGAATCGTCATCTCTAATAATAAATTTATATTAAATTAACATAAGGTGATTGTATATTAAATTAATCATAAAAAAATCTGGTGTGACTGGTAGCATTTTTTGTGTCGAGATATATTTAGTTTCCCATAGCATCTTAGTTAACTTTACCACTTGCATTTCGTAAGTAAAAATTTGAAATACATCAGTAAAGTGTACTTCAAAACAAATTTTACAGATATACTTTTTAAAGAACATTTGATTTATGAATTTTAATCAAAATCGTTAAAGCCAATTTTGAGAAAATAAAAAAAAAAAATTGAAAAAATCTTAACTTTTTCCTATGAAGTACAAGAGTGAAGTGTGCTTCAAAATGTTTCAAGGGCAAAAGGAGAATATACATTTTAAAGAGTGACTAAAAAATAATTGATTTATGAATTTTAAGCAAAATCGTTTTGAGCGAATTTTGAGAAAATCGAAAAATCTGAAAAAGTATATCAGTAAAGTACTAGTACTTTTTGGCCGATTTTGTTTAAAATCTTATTTTGAGTGTCCGGGAGGGTACCTAACTTAAATATAAAATTTCAATCCGGTAGCTCAACTCCTTCCTGCTTACACACAGACCAATTTGCCGTACCTTTTTTTTGGAGTCTCTCTCTATATCTATTTCATAATAAATAGGGTAAGAAAAAGTAAAAATAATGTAAAATTCTTTTAATTTTTACTTTCTCTTACCCTATTTATTATGAAATATATAGAGAGAGAAAGTATTGGTTTCATGCAGTGACGTCATTTGGGGGAGGAAGGGGCGAGGCAAATGCATTTGCCTCCCCCCAAGGGCTCTGATTTTTATAAAATTTTATATTATTTTAAATAAAATACTTCAAAATACATCTACGAGTATACAAATTGTACAAAATTAAACAATTAATTAAATTAAATATGTTTTGGCCAAATTTGAGTACCTTTTTGCAAGTAAATTTTAAGAAAAAAAATGTTTGCCCCCCTCCCAGAAAAAATTTGCCCTTGGGGGGGGGGGGGGCAAGAAAAAGTTGAAATGACGCCACTGGATTCATGTCAAAAATTCGGTGTCGAGATTTTGATGGATATACTCGTTTTGAGGTTCCCTGAATCCAAAAAAGTGGTTTTCTCAACATGGTCTGTCTGTGTGCGTGTGTGTCTGGGAACAAAATATCTCAAGAACGAAGAGCTATGAGGTTGAAATTTTATATTTAATTTATGTACCCTCCTGGCTCGTGACACGAAGCTTTTGAATAAAATCGGTCAAAAAGTACTAGTACTTTACCGATGTACTTTTTCAGTTGTTTTTTCGATTTTCTCAAAATTCTCCAACGATTTTGTTTAAAATTCATAAATCAATTATTTTTTAGATGCTCTTTAAAATGTATATTCTCATCTTTTGAAGCACACTTTACTCTTGTACTTCATAGGAAAAATAGGAAAAATGGTTGCTATTGTTATCGGTGGAAACTAAATATATCTCGACCCAAAAAATCTGGTGTAACAAGCACACAACTTTCTATTACCGAAGGTAATTGTGTGCTGTGCGACAGTCAGACCAGATTTTTTTATTATAAATTCCAATATAAATATCTTTACCTCTAATTTATAATTTATTTAAATAGAATAGAAAAGCAAATCTGATTGAATTTGTTTAATTTTTTATTGGCAAATAGTAAACACTATAAATCAGTTATCAAAAAGCGCTTGTCATGGGTTCCATTAATTAAAATATTTGTCTTTATTTTCTTATTTTATGTTTTCTAACTTGTTAATATTTTGTTTTTGTTCTTGTTTATATGATATTATGCGTTTGTATGTATTTTTATTGTTAAGTTGTAAGACGGATTTGATCACTATTTTGTTTGGTATATTTTATTTACCGTGGAGGGTTGCGCCCCTATTTTGGGAACCACTATTATATCATTTGTAGGTATAATGAAACATAAAAGACGGCAAAGCTAAGCGTAATTTCATTTATTTCGCCCTCAGAGCTGACGTTTCTGTCCTGTTTAGTACCATCTTCAGAGCTATTAACTAAATTAATTAAAATCATTCATAAAATCAAATTGAATTAATATTTACCACTAGGGGTGACATTATCAATAAAAATTTCAACATTTCATTTTTATATCAATCGTTGGTTTTTATTTATTGTCTCTTCTCCTCATAATCCGAACTCGGTGTGAGCAGTCATATATAATATATATATAAATTATATTATAATTTGCGAACTTCGCCATTATAAATACATTTCATCTGCTACTTTATATACAAAGATTCATGTATTTAATGTATAAAAATAAAAACCAAAGATTGATGTGAAAATGAAATGTGTTTGATTTTATTTAAGTCCTTTATAAATTGTTTTGTTAATAGCTCTGAAGATGGTCCTGAACAGGACCGAAAGGTCAGCTTTCAGGGGGAAATAAATGAAATTACGCCTAACTGCACTCTTTTTAATTTCTCATTATATTTACAAACAATATAATCAGCTATAAAAAAAAAAAAACTTCAAAATAAAACTTTAATATCAGATATATATATATATACAGTACCGGTCAAAAAAGTGTCAAGTTCATTTTTTTTTCCTCTTCTAAAAATGAACCAATTTTGATCAAATTCACTCAAATTTGTAGTTTTTGGTTATAATTAAATTCAAAATCAATGCTTAATTAAAATTATCACATTTATTAATTCATTAATAAAGAAGCAAAAATTTACAAGTTGAAGTGCATTTAAAGAAAACAAAATACATAAATAAATAAGAAAAACTTCTTAAAAAAAGAAGCTGTAGAAAATAAAAAAAAATCACTTCCAAAGGTATTAATTTTTAATTTTAAAAAATTTTGTTGTTTATTAATATAGTTGAATAATCCCTAAATTATGACCCAGCAATTTAAAACAATATTTGGCCCCAGTGGAAGAAAATTTATAGATAAAACATGAACTTGACACTTTTTTGACCGATACTGTATATACCAGGTATACTGTATATCTGTATTCTCAGTGAATAAATGATTAAGTCAATTTTTGTCCAAAATGAGTTAAGAGAGGGAGGTATTTTCTAAGTAGTAGTATATACCAGTAAGTGGGCAAGTCAAAAAATTACATCAGTAAAGTACTAGTACTTTTTGGCCGATTTTGATCAAAAGCTTAACTTCACGCCCTGGGTGGGTGTCTAACTTAAATATAAAATTTCAACCTGCTAGCTCAATTCCTTCATGGTTTAAATTGAACAAACACAGACACACAGACAGACCATGCCATTTTTTGAATTCAGGGGACCTCAAAACGTGTATATCCATCAAAATCTCGACATCGAATTTTCGACAAGAGAAAGTAACAAAAAGGAGAAAACATTTAATAATATTCCTTAGACCTAACAAAAAAAACGAAAATTCAAAAAAAAAAAAAAAAAAACTCAAAAAACCGGGGTTGGGCTTTTTTAAAAAACCCTGTTTTTTCCAACCCTGTTAAAAAGTTGGGCCCCGAAAAACTAGAGATAAAGTGACTAAACTACTTATTGACTGAGATGACAAACATTTTATAATATATATATAAGCGTTGCAGCTTTATTATTATAATAAACCAAGTAGATGTATATATATGTGGATGTGTATTTTAAAATGGGTCCTATGCCAAGAAAATAAATCATTTTTTATTGATATTTATTGTAGAAATGTGGAAATAAAAAACGAAATTAATTAAAGGGGATAATACAAAATGTAAAACACTCCCTTTTTTGCAAAATTAAATTAATTTGTCATGAATAAATTGAAATTTTAAAAACGAATAAAAAAACAAACAAACATTTTTTAAAACTTTTGATTTTGGTTAAGAAATCACTATAATATTTTAATGATTGCAAGTTAATTATCATGATATATAATAAAATTAAAGGTGATGTTACAATCTCATCGATAGAAAATAAGAATCATTCGATTTGTTTTTTTAACTTTCATCCTGAAATGACACCTTATTAATTTATTTTATTCTAAAGCCATATAATAATTGTATTTTTGGAATTTTTAAAATATACTCATCTTGTATATAAACGACCGGAATTTATAATTAAAGGTGACATTACAATAAATTTTTTTCTTAATCTATCTTACAATCAATCAAAAAGCAATAAATAATTTAGAGTAAAAATACTACAAACGGAATTAATTCATATTTTTAAAAAAATGAATAATTTAACATATATCATTACTTTTTATTGACATTTAAGAATCCCACATTGTAATAATCAATTGATATTGAATAAAAATAGATAATTTAAAATTTGAGGAGATAAGTTAGATGAATGACCTTTCAAAAAAATAATAAGAGTTTTATTAAAAAATAAAGAGAGAGTAATAATTCAAAAGGTCATAAGTGAATAATGTCAACAGACCGGCATATGGGTGTTAAAATATCAAAAAAAATCCTGAATTTATTACAGATTACGTATGATATATAAATGAATTAATGTGTATGTTAAGAAATTAATAATTTTACTCACCTTATGTGCCCTTAAAGTTCTCCCTTCACATGCTAATGTGACATCGCAAAAACTTTCACGTTCAAGCCACTGACTGAACATAACTTGCATATTATTCGTATGGTATTTCCATCTTAAACAATATTGTTGTGGGTAGGGTAATTTCTGATGGGAATTCATCTCGATTTGCGATGTTTCAAGTTCCGTGTCAGAATCAACGGATCTGGGTTTAGATATTTCACTCCCGAACGAGGTATCTTCTAATGATTCTTCATAATAGGAGCTCAGAGAGAAATTAGTGGGTTCTAATTCATGCGTCTAAAAAAAAAAAAAAAGGATAAAAAAATATGTATATAAAAAAAAAAAACATTCACATTCTCCTGGCTTTTATAAATAATTACTACAAACTAAAAAAAAAAATCAATATAATTCCAAAACATGCCATTAATAAATTTATTCAAATAATAATATTAGGTTAGTCAATATTAAAATTTTTGAAAACACATTTACGAATTTTTAATTTGTAATATAATAAAAATTTCATTTATTGTATAAATTTTTACACAAATTTTATTAAAATTTATTAAAAATTATTAATAATTTTATTAAAATCTACCTTGATTTTCGGATTGCCCAGTTATAGAAATTTTGGATCAAAAACGGAAAATGGCCGCGGCGCTTTGGAAAATTCCTATGACATAATTTGTGAATTTTGAACCGGCATTATCGAACCGTTTCTTTTTCACTATATTACTTATCAAATATTTATTAAGAAATTAAAAAAAAAAAATAATAAAAATCAATGTGAATACTACAATACCTGTGTGTTATATATAAGCGGGTTGAGTTTAAGTGGGGATCCCTCCCACAATCCAGTGAGGAATTGTTTGGAAGATCTCTCGGTTTCCTGTTGTTGGAGAAAGATATGTTTTTTGCCTTTATAATGTGTTTTCACATCGTTAAGGCCGCCATGACTTACGGCGAAAAGTTTTTTACAAAGACGACAATAGGCTTTATGTTTATCACCTTTGACGGGACACAACCACGTAGAAAACTCTTCAGTTGACATCCAACCGGGAATGAATTTGCAAAGCCGCCGCCGTTCCCTGGTCGCCATCATCGCCATGATGGGCGTCCAATTAAGCTTTTTCCCGAACTGAAACTGGGAGGGGATTCGACAAGACACAAACAAATGCTTTGCGGGACGGACGACTCTCAACTCATTAGAGGCTTATCGGCCGCCCCCCCCCCTCCACAATTAACCGCCCGGCCGCCAGATCACTATGACGTCCACGCAATTTCTCTCACCGCCTTTTACAAAAAATAAAAAAAAAAAAACAAATTTTAAATTCTTTATTTCTATTTTTTTTATTTTTTTAATATTAAAAACGATAAAATTTACAAATCATTAATATTATTTCAAAGTATATAAAAAAATAACAACTAGAGTCATGAAAAAAAAAAATTTCTATATTCTTTTTTTTTCTCTGGTGTGAGGTCCCGGTAGGGGTAGAAGCGTCCTTAACAAGCCCGAAATCCCCCATCTCCCAGACCAAAAAAAAAAATTTATAAAAAAAAAAAATGTACTTCTCAAAAGGCAAAACAGGAAATTACAGTTAGAGGACAGTTATTTAG
Source organism: Euborellia annulipes (assembly GCA_023213315.1). Lineage (NCBI taxonomy): Eukaryota > Metazoa > Arthropoda > Insecta > Dermaptera > Anisolabididae > Euborellia > Euborellia annulipes. Next base: position 33,835 of record JAKCPI010001949.1, on the reverse strand, counting down.
TTTTTGCATTTGACCTTGGAGAAACTTAATATAGCGAGGTTCATTCACCTTCGTGATCTAGAAAACACTTGCATACATACACAATTTGTTATATTAGATAGCGCGCGAATTTATTAATAAGCAGGGGGAGAGAAAAAAAAAGGGAGTTGGGTTTGGGGGGATCAATACGCAACCCCTGAAATTACTAAAAAAAAAAAAAAAAAGATAAAAAAAAAATGAATACATATATATAGTATAAAAATGCGGCAAAAAAAACCTCAAATTGGAATCGATCCATTTTTTTTTTTATACTCTTATTTTTAATTCCATTCCCATGCATATTTTTTAATAAAAAAAATAAATAAATACTTACCTGGAAATTTAAAGGGGATCTAAAGATAAAAAAATGACTATTCTTATGATAATAAATAGACGTTTAATATGTTTAAAAAATATTTTACTTTACATTAAAGAAAAAAAAAAATTATAATTTAAAATAATCAGTTTTTTTATTTTTTACATATATAATAAATATGAATACGATTACATTTTTTTGAGGTATTTTTTTTTATTTTATTTTAATTTTTTTTTTTTTTTAATAAATGAACTTTATTATTTTACAAACAAAAATATTAAAAAAAAATCGTTTCATTATTTTTTTATATATTTTTATTTAAAAAGATAAAATTTTCTAATTGAGAAATTTGATAAATATATGTATTTTTTAAAATTAATATTTTTTTATGGAGATGTTGATATATCCATATCTTGTTGATCTTTTTCCCGATCAGATGTTGATGAATCCTCCGTTCTTCGATCTTCGCTTCTCGCTCTCCTGTCCGAACTAGAAGACGATTCGGGAGTACGACCGGTATCATCTACTGCCGATTCTCCGGAGCCATCATCAATTTTTCTTGATGATTTTTCATCATCCCCTTTGCCTCGGGATCTATCTTTTCGATCGATATCTTGTTCGGATGATTTCTCAAAACCCTCTTCTTCTTCATCATAATTTCTAGGTACCTTTGCTGAAGATTTCTCTGGAGAATCTTTTTTATCTCGTCTACGGCTATCTTTCTCCCTAGATCTTCTATCTCTGTCTTTGTCCTTATCGCGTCTATCCCTTTCTTTATCCCTATCCCGACGATCTTTATCCCTATCCCTTTCCCGATCGCGATCTCTTGATCGGCCACGATCTCTAGATCGCCTATCGCGGTCTCGATCACGTTCGCGATCTTTTTCTCTTTTTCTTTCAAGTTCTTTACGAGGTCTGCTACGACTGCGAGTTCTGCTCCGTTTACGTCGCGGTGTTCGACTTCGTCGTCGGCTAGTATGAATAGGACTTTTTCTACGAGATCTGGAACGACTTCGGCTTTTTCTTCGTGATCTTGAACGACTTCTTCTTCGGGATTTAATTGGAGAACGCGAGAGTGATTTTCTTCTGGATGATTTGTGTTTGTCCCGTGAACTTTTTTCTCTTTTATCACGATCCCTATCACGATCTCGATCTTTATCTCTATCCTTATCTCTTGATCTATCCTTTTCTCTATCTCTGTCTTTATCTTTTTCCTTTATTTCTTTATCTAAATCTTTTTCTTTTTTAATTTTATCATCTTCTGGAATACTTTCACTTTCTATTTTACTATCCGATTTATCTAAATTATCTGACAAATCTTGTTTTTCTTTATCAGGCAAATGTTCAGAGCTATTTTGTAATTTGTCTCCATCTTCGCCAGGTTCAATTTTAATTTTATCTTCTTCATCAGTTTTGGAGCCATTCTCTTTGGGTTTTTCATCTGTACTTTTCTCATCCAATTTCTTTTCCTCGTCCTCTTTTTTGATGTCTTTTTTATCTTTCGACTTATCTTTATCTTTTTTATCCTTTTTGTCATGGCTTCGGGTTGAATGACTTGATTTGCTGGTTTTACTTTTAGAATGTGATCTTTTAGAACGTGAACGAGAACGACGTCTAGAGCGGGATCGAGAACGCGATCTGGATTTGCGACGTTTACGATCACGTGATCTAGAACGAGAACGTCTACGAGATCTGGAACGGCGTCGACGAGAGCGTGATCCTCGACTTCTAGATCTCGATCGTCGACGGCCATGTGAACGTGACCGGGAGCGTCGACTTAGAGAGCCGCTTCTAGATCGTTTTTTGTCTTTAGCTAAGAGACCAATTACGGGATCAATTGCTGCTGAAATCATATTTTGGGCTTCTTTCACCCTCGTCAATGCTTCTTCAATTTCTCTTTGAGCAGCTTCGTTACTTTTAGCTTGTGGTTTGACAATTCCTACTACTGAATGATAAACTTTTACTGGCAAGCCTTGCAATTCCGTTCCATTCATTTCCAAAGCAGTAACTATACTAGTTTGATCTGTAAATTCAACTAAACAATATCTTGCTTCATCGCCTTCACGGGTGCAGAATCTTAAATATTTCACTTCACCAGCAGATGCAAAAAAATCAATAAGATGTTGAGGAGTCACAGATTCATCTAAATTAGTAACTACAAGAGTTCTACGTATTTCCTCTACTTTTCTACTATCTAATGTAGCTGGTAATCCGGGATAAAGCGGAAGATTTTTTTCCTTGAGTTTTGGATCATAGGTGTTGATGACTTGATTAGGATGAGATCCTTCAAGGTGATTAGAAACATGGGCTGGCAATTTGGGTTCTGTTGGTAATAATCCAGGCACAATGGTACCTTGATTGATTAACTCTAAAGCTCGATGTTCATCTGGAATCTCGCCGGTTGTGTATGGTACGACAATCAAGGCACGATCGATGAATACAGTGTTAGTCAAATGCTGGGCCACACTTACACAGGTGGGATCCTGAAATTTGACATAGCAAATTCTTGATTGAACTGGTACAGCCACATCTCGGATTGTTGGATATAATCGGATATCTTCAATTTTTCCAAGATATCCGAAAAGTGTGTGCATTTGATCCCTAGTTGCCTGTGGTGCTATGTTGGTAATTTGCACCACACGATTGTGGCTTCCAGTCATTTTGGAACTGTTTCCTTTAATATAGCGTGATATCTGCAAAAAAAATATAAAATAAAGATAAAATATCAAAATAATAATTAAATATTAATAAAAATACCAACAAGTATGTTCAATCTTTCATTAATTATTGGATTATTCATGTTCTAATTCCCTTATAATGAAAACTAAAACAAATAAATTATAAAACAAAATATTAAAATCACAATAATTTTGTATATTTATATGATTTTAATAATAATTAATTTGTATATATATAATCAGGGCCGTCGAGAGGGGTGGCAAGTAACTTAATTGTCCCGGGGCTTTGGGTTGGTAAGTGCCAGGTCTTTGAAAAATACTCGGCAAATATATAATTAATTATAAAATATAATTTTGGCCCCCGGGGCTGGAAAAGCTTTCGTCGACCCTGTATATAATAATAATATAGTTTATTATAATTATATAACAATTTTACAGGTTATAAAATGTATTTAGATCAAAACGAGTAATTTGATCAATTAAATTTTCATAAGAATGTCAAAATAATATGAGAAACCGATATTTTAAATAATAATACATTTAAAATTCTTGAATTATTTACGTTTAATCTATAAAATTGCAGTTCATTATGAAATTTTGTTTTGAAAATATCTCGAAAAGCCGATAAAAGATATAAATATATATTTCGTTTTAGAACAAAATAAATACCTTGAAAGTATTATTTTTAAGTACTTCCCATCTGTAATATTAATATTAATTTATTAAATTAATTTAATGTCAACAAATCTACATTTCACATATTAAATAGATGGCAATATTTCTTTTGGCTTCTCTTACAACGTAAGTCAAAAATGAACTTGAACTTTGGAATCAAATGAGCAATTTAAATTGCAGAAGTCAAGTCACCTCTATTTAAAAATTCTTTATTTTTTATATTATATAAAAATATGAATAAAATAATTAAAAATTTCCAGTTTTAATAAGTGTTTAATTTTTTATTTTAAACAAATTTGTGTATTATTTAAGAAAAAAAAAATTCGAATATTGGTAATGCTTCAACGCGAGTTTCTAATAATTTAACCATTTTTATACTGTATAAAGACATGCTCACAATAATTTTGTTCCTTTATTTATCGGCTTTTGACTTCGATCAATCAACCCCGATTTTTTACATTATAAAAAACAATACAAAAAATGAGAATTTTTTCAGTGCGCATGCGTGTGTCAAAATAAATGTTGGTTCAATTTTTTGTCGATGCAGATTAATTAGAATAATTTATATAAAAACTAATTAAAATTAGCTCATTATTTACAAAATAAAAAATTTTGAATAAGTAATATATGTTCATATATTCAAATGGGATATCGCATTTTATTATCGAAATTTCAAATGAATTCTTGTCAACTAGGATGGTGGGAATTATAAAATAATTAATATTTCATATAAAATAAGTGTAAGACAAACAGTATCTAATGTACAGTAAGTGACAATATTAAGTTCCACCCATGCGTTTTCCTCTTGTGATTATTTCATTGTTTTAAAAAAATATTATATATTAGCTTTGCCCAACAACCATAGGTTGGACAGGTAAAGTTAATGTAATCGTAAAAAAAATATTAAGCTGCCAAAATGCGTTTTGATGTTCCCTGAATCCATTAAAGTACTTTTTAGAATGATGTCTGTGTGCGTGTGTGTGTCCAGGGCAGTGGCGTAACGTATTTTAGCTGCCCCCCCCCGCAAACTTTTTTTTGCCCCGGGGGGCCGAGGTGGCGCGCCCCTCCACCCCGAAAATTTTCAAATCTTTATACATACAGTGGCGTCATTTCAACTTTTTCTTGGGGGGGGGGGCAAATTTTTTCTTGGGGGGCAATCATTTTTTTCTTAAAATTTACTTACAAATGGGTACTCGAATTTGGCCAAAACATATTTAATTTAATTAATTGTTTAATTTTGTACAGTTTGTATACTCGTAGATGTATTTTGGAGTATTTTATTTAGAATAATATAAAATTTTATAAAAATCAGAGCCCTTGGAGGGGGGGGGGGCAAATGCCCCCTGTCCTCCCCCCCCCAAATGACGCCACTGTATACATATATACGGATATAAGGCTAATTTCTAAATGTTTGTTTGAAAAAGTGTGTCGCATAAATAAAAGTAATAAAAGAATGAAATATATTAATATTTAAGCATTTTTTTAATAAAAGTTTTCTCTTAGAGAGGGCCCGGGCCCCTCGGGACTCAGGTGAAAACGGAAAAATGATATATTATAGACAGCGGCGTAACTAGCCTTTGAGGGAGGGGGGGGGGGGGGGGTCAAAGCTCAACTGGGGCGCCGTTTTTCGTTCGAGCTTTTTTTTTTAGTAGGCTATACAAATCTCATTTGACCTTTTTTTTTTAGTATTCGAAAGTGGTAGAAAATAAAAAGAAACAAATTCTAGGAAATTCTTCGACCTACCAGTATTTTAATATTAGTAAACAATGTATGTCCAAATGATTTATAGAAAAGTTTCTTGAATGAGGTGGCGAATAGCTAAGCAGGACAAGATGCTGATTAAGGAACTGGGATTAAGGAATGTTAGCTCGTTCGTGTTCGAGAAATCTCCTCATCGGGATTGAAAGGTGCGAGATAATATCACCCTCCAGTAACAGACACAAATGAGTCCATTTCAATTCTTGAATGTTGGAATTTTTATGTGGACGAAATTTTCTTTTCTTCAGCAACTTCAATTCTCGACTTGTTTCAATTTTATCACAGGAAATAATTTGTAAAATGTATGAGTGAGTGGCAAATATAATATTATTCTTATCTGGACGGTTTTTTTGCTTGAGGACCGAAATTGTCAATTTTCTGAGATTTCATTCATGTTTTCTATATTTTAGAAGATCATCTACAAGTTATCTGAAAAAAATTTTTATTCTAACTAATAAATATTCAATCGAAATTATTTAAATGTAGGCCTATAATATATTAATTCTATAATATTAAAAAAATTACCTTTCAGCAATTACTTTTCTAATATCTTCTCGGAAAAACATTACATTACAGAATAAGAGCATAAATTAAAATTTTGACTTCATTGCTTAAAGAATAAGGCAAATGAAAAGATTAGAATCGATGAGCTGTGAAGTTAAATACAACTTTCTGCATTGCTGGCTTTTTATATATTTATTATAAAGTCAGATGTATAGTGAGCACATCTTTCGTCGCTCTTTTGGATAAATATTATTATTTATTTATGAAAATGAGTCGACCTAAAAAAAAAAAAAAAAAAAATTGAATTAGTATTGACTCTAATCAGTTAATTATGAAAATATCAAGTTAGTGTCAGCGGCGTAACCAGCCTTTGAGGGCGGGGGGGGCGAAGCTCAACTAGGGCGCCGATTTTCCAGGGGCTCCGCCCCCTGGACTCCCGTGCTCGCCTTCGGCGAGCAATTGCCCGCCTTCGGCGGGCAAATTTCTTGCTCCTGTAATTTCCTCAGCGAATTTGGGAAACAAATGAATTTGTTTATATTTACATGTTTTTTAATGACACCTGTATGATTTTGTTTTGATTTTTCTTTGCTTTTACGAAAAAATGTCGTTTTCTTCTGTGATTATTTCAAAAACTATTCAGTTTTCGGAAAAATATCAAAGGATAAAAAATTTTTAAAATTGAGTATTTTATCATAATATAACAAAGAAATTGAAAATTTCGAAATTTTTGAAAAATCATATTAGGTAAAGTACTACTTCCAAGTGACATATTTACTCCAAAAGTTGATAGAAATCTACAATTTTAGTGTAAGGAGCATATACCAAATTTCATCTATCTAGCTGCTTTGGTGTTTAAGCAATCTCATGTTCACACACACACCCAGACGTAATTCCAAAAGAACATACGAGAAAGTCTCGGGGAAGACATTCCCCATATTTTTTTTTTTTAACACACTTTTTTCCCATTCACACTCACACTCACACACACATGCACACAGTCTTTTCGGCAACTTAGGCCATATAAGACTTTGACTTTGACATTTGGTATCCAAATGGCTTAAATAAAATCATCGGACTGCCTGGGATCCGAACCCCCGATTAGAGCCCTGCACGGGTACGGGTTGGCCCGTAGGCCCGTTACCCATGAAAAAATTACGGGCGGGTACGGGCGGGTAGCAAGTCTAAATAAACGGGTTCGGGCGGACGGGCATGCAAATGAAATTTTATTTAAAAATTGCTAGACATTCGTTTATTCATTCACTAAATCTCGGGCGGGCCTGAAGAATGGTAAAAGCCCTTTCATTTTGAGAAAATCGAATAAAACTGAAAAACTACACCAGTAAAATACTAGTACTTTTTGGCCGATTTTGATTAAAAGCTTATTTTCACGGTCCCGGGGGGTGTTTAACTTAAATATAACATTTCAGTCTCATAGCTCAATTCCTTCATGCTTAAAAAAATTTTGAATTTCAAAAAATTAAATATTAAGGCTTATACGAATCCTGAGTAAATCTCCACAGCCATTAAACATCAAATTAAGGCTTATATACTGCAAAATAAAAAAATTTTAATTATAAATCCTCTATATACGTTATTTATTATTTTTGGAATTAAATCCATTTAAAATAGTAGAATTCAAGTTGTAATATAATTTTAAAAGAAAAGTCAATTTTTAAAGACAATCGATGAAAAGAATATGATAAAATCACATTCGGTGGGCTATATTTTAGAGGCCGTAGGGCGCCTATGTTGGTTTCGGGGGCGCCAAGGGCTCGATGCGCCTGGGGCGGGGGCTCGCGCCCCCCTCGCCCCCCCTGGTTACGCCACTGGTTAGTGTACCATTTACTTTTCATTTGCGAGATTTTTTCTCTTCTCTCACACAAATATTCACTAATTAAAAGTAAACACCAAAAAAGTTATCTCTTTTAGTTTTCCGACAATAATTATTTACTTATGGAATATATTTAAATTTGTCAATTGTATTATTAAGCATGTTATAATTCCTTAACTGAAAAAAAATTTAAATTAGCCTTAATTCTAATCAGTTAATTTATAAGAATTATGAATTAGTGTTCTAATTTATTTATGTTTACCTTTAATTTTCCAAAAAATATTGAAAATTTTCTCTCTTCTCTCACTTTTTTGTACTCACATAAACACTAAATAAAAAAAATAAACACCAAAAAAGATATCTTCATCTACTACAACAAAAAGTGTATGTAGTAAATGAAATTAACAAAAAAAGAAGGGCAAGAAGGTTTTAAATAATTAATTATCCCTTGCTTGCCGAATACAAAATATATATATATATATATATATGCAAGATAAGTTTTCTCGGTTGTGTCCGTGATGTTGAGATTTACTCGACGTTTCCCTCCTTTTGAGCATTTTATATATATATATATTTGATGAATATATATATATTTTTAAACCGTAAACCGGGAGTCTGAGGAAATCATATCAGTGAGAATGAGTGTGAGTTTTTGAATTACGAGCAAACGAGTGCGGGACTTAACTTGGAAGAGATCCTACCTAGCCTAACAAATACGAAGACAATAGAGAGAGTATTTGTAACCCCGTCTACCACCATCAGATCGGTGGAGCCCTCGGGTTCCTAGCCTCAAGGATTGCAATTTGGACCCTCCAGGCTAATCCTGGAGAAACGGCAACCCTTCCCTGACTCGCTTTACTCATAGAGCCACCTCAAACCCACCCTCAAGGATACAAAAACATCAGACTCCCGAACGCGCCAACAAAGATTCGTCTTTTCGCAAAACACAAGAACACTTGAGAACCTGGGCTTCGATCTTTCAATCAGAGCTGGCCGCATTTCTTTATGAAACGTTCATAGAATAAATCAACGAGAATATCTTTCATTTCAGCTCTTCGTTTGGATCCTAAATTAAAGAAACAAATCAAGGGGTTCTAACAAAACGAACTAGCTAAAAGAAAAAGGTACCGGAAACTAATAGCAACAACAACATCAACGACGACGACGAATATCCAACAAAGGCATAAAATGAAAGTATTCTCGTTGATTTCTCAACTATTAGATTCACGAGGAGTAGCTACAAAAAAAATCCCTCTCGTTGGTTCGTTGGCATGGTGCACCCTCCACCCCTCTAAATTTAAATCTTTAAACTACATTTAAGGTGTAAAAACCTCAAATGCTAATCTAATCTACCCCTTTAATATTCTTGCACCATGAATAATACCTTTGTTCTGTTGACCCTCAGGAATCTGAAACAAAAAAGAAAAAAAAAGAAATTAAAATCAGATCTTTTATATATTATTGGATTTATAAGGGTATGTTTAGAGTATAAAATATTCACCTCCTGAGGGGTTGACGGTCGCTCGAAGCTGCTTGCCTGGCACTCGTAGAGATGAGCCATCGAAGGTCCTCTGCACTCGTAGAGCTGATCCAGTTGATTGCACTAGGTGAACACAAACCTGCAAAAGAGAAATTGTTTAAGAATCTATCCCTTAGAGATCTAGGAAAATAATTTAGTGAAAATAATTTTTCTATTAGGATTTTAAGAATTTAAAGGAGTACGTCCCAGGATTTATTTCCACCGGCCCTTCCCTTGTAGACCCTGCCTATATTCGATATTAGACAAGGGTGTATATACGGTATTTTAAAAATATTTTTGGGTATGGGAGGAGGGGGATCTTTCGCAAAAATATGAGTTCGCCGAGTTTATTTATTCGAATCCATAGCTTACTTAATGAATGTTTCTAACTATAAAGTGTAAATGTACTTACCAAAAAGTAGAAATTATAGAAATTCTGGGCCGGAGTGACACGGCCTAATGTCCATGTCAAGCCCTCTCTGCAGGCTTTGTCTCAACTTGAGTCGAGAAGACAAGTGCAGCAGGTAAAACTATAAAAAAACAAAAAAGAAAAGAGAATTAGGAAAAATTTCCAACTCATAAGTATATATATATATATCTATACATACAGAGACATTAGTATTTTTTTGAATATTTGGCATAATTTGGACAAAAAGCTCTATACCCAATGCTTTCCAATAGGAAAACCCTCGATTTTTCAAAAATATTTTTAGCCTCCCAATTTGGGGATTTTCCTGGGGTGTCCATAATATCCTCTAAAAGGGTGCAAAAAAAATTTCATTCAAAGGGAAGTCGGTCAAACAGAGGGTGACATACGGGCCAGAGCATCCTTTGAAATGTTAAAAAAAAAATTTTAAGTATCTATCAGTTGCCCTAAAAATCAATTAAATTCTGAAAATCTTTAAATTTACTTTGATCCCATTGAGAAATCGAAATTTTCCAAATCCTTTTTTTTACAACCAAATTCTCTAAAAACCAAAAACCAAATAATTATTTTATTATTGATCTCATGTGTGTGTATTAAGAGATTAGATAATAAAATCATGCAGAATGGATTAATTATCAAAAGAAATAATTAAATTTACCTTCAATAAATGTGATAACAGCTGAGTTTAGGCGGTAAACATGTTACATGAGGGCGCAGAGACACGACAGGTCAGAGAAGCTGTCAAATGGACGACCAACTCTTTGACAATTAATCATTAAGTATCACAGAGTATATATTATATATAGATGTACGTTTTAAGACTTTATTTTCTATCTAGAGCGTGTTCTTTGGGGTCAAAAAATATTTCCGTTCCAACTCTAAAAGAAAAAGGAATAAATTTTGTTAATTAAATGATTTTTTTTTAATCGTTTGAGTTTATTGTAATATTATACTTACGAAATAATCCAGTTCGTAAAGTACGGTGAATAATCCCCATCTAATTCTAAAATGAAGTTCCTCTCTCCTTTCTTGAGACGAACGCGAAATGCAAGGACTCTTCGGAAGGAAAAAGGATAAAGAAGGAATAGATAGGATAAAGGGTTGGGACATTGTCCCCCCATTAAGGAAAGGCCAGAGCAGGATTCGCTACATCCTGAAGTAGGTCTGCCTTCTATAGGGATCATAGATGGGTTCCTACACGCTACCCAGCATTCAAGGCATGATTATAAGATAATCTGACGATTGACGGGATTGTAAAGTCAATTATATTTCCTTTGAATTGGTGAAAGAACTGAAATAAAAAAAAAAAAAAATTAATATTAAAACAGTGCTTTATAATTTTACAATAGATTGAAGGTAATTATTTCATATTTTAAATACCTATTCATGTTCATGAAAGTTGTTTGGGTCGGTTAAACAATAAAGGTTGTTTTTTTGTAACAGGCCTCCACATCTCCCCTTATAGCCTGCCGAACCTCCCTCAGGACTTCAATAAATTGCAAGATGTTTTAATTGATGAGACGTTTGCATCTTGATTTGAATGTTGATCGATCTGGAAATAAAAAGAATAGAATAAATACCTATTTAATAAAAAATATGGTTTAATAAATAAAATCAATTATACGAACTTACCAAATAAGAATCGAAAATTATTTTTTCGTCATAGTATAGATAGATTCAATTTTGGTTGGCAAGGTCAAAAAAATGTCACTATATATTTTCAATAATTTTTCCAGCCAAAAAAATATTCATCTCTAAAAAAAAAAAGAAAAAAATCATTAAGAAATTTATTTTAATAAAGTGTAAAGGTGGATTCACACCGGGACCTGACTTGAATTGAGTCCGGTAGCGAACCCAACCTATGTATTCCTATGGAGGTGCACACACTGCTGCCGAAACGGAGTTGTCGGCGTGTGCATCTCCATAGGAAAAGGTTGGGTTCGCTACCGGACTCAATTCAAGTCAGGTCAGGTCCCGGTAAGAATCCACCTTAAAGCCTTGTAGACTAACTAATATTACGTACGAAAGAATCCAGTTGGTTATGTCCTGACGACCTCGACGATCTCAGCCCCCACTCCCACCCTAACCATCTAAAACAAAAGAAAAATTAAATGATTAGCTTATATCATTGATTTTTTATGAAAAATATTGAAGATTTCATTAACTTACACTGTAGACTGCTTCTTTCGGCTCAACGAGGGCTTCCCTAAAAACTAACCTAATCCCAATATAATACTATCTATGACCGTGGCGGCCATCTAAATCTAAAATGAAGATCCTCTTCTTTCTTGAGGCACACGCGAACGCGAGCACTCCCGGAAGGCAGGTAAGCCTTCAATCACTAAAAACGAAACGGAAAGAACGCGCCCACAAACCCAAGGAAATAAAAAGAAAAGAAAGACACACTCGCAGCTACATACTCAACTCACAGATCAATTAATCTCTGCCCACCTGCCTGATATCATTTACTAGCGAGCTAAAAAGAAGCAGAGGTAATTGATCTGATAACTCATTCACGAGTTAGGAAGGAAGCCCGGCCAATACAATACTGAAGATCCCCCTTGATTGCTCATCTCAGAAACAGAATGACGTTGTTCAAGATGCATGCTGAAAAAAAAGAACCCTAAAAGCTAACAACATCCTATACGAACTCCTAACATCTTGAACATTAACTCACTCTGTCCTGAAACAACCAAGGCCCAGAACTCAGCACTGACGGACAAAGAGCCTCGGAGAAAGAGAAAACACTCTTTCCCTCAAATGCGCGAAAGAGAAAGACATAGGATAGAGGAATTCTCCTAGTCCCCTTGGGCATTGGTCAAAGGCGAATTGAATCCTCACTGGGAGCCCTACCTAACTAAAGGGGAACAAGAACAACAACACCCTATGCCAGTATTGAGGAATCAACTCGCAATTGAACAACATCCAAGAGAACGTCAAAGAACTCCGACAGAGAAGGCCTAAACCCCCATAAATATAATGCGTACCAATGCGTGAGCGTAGAGATTTTCTAAATGTTTAGCGCCCTTTATATAGAACCTATTTATTTCTAAATAATCTAATAAGTATTGCGTGTATTCTTAAACATTAATATTAAGATAGTAAACATAGAAAAAGAGGCCCTATTTAATATTACCCCATACACGCAAAACTTAACTCCTAATAGCATCTAATAATAGCTAAAATAATAATACATGCACACTTGAATTGTCTCTTATGATGATGTTGATATCCATCGTTGGCTAATGAATGAACGAGAATACTGTGCATTATCCACCTTTTACCTTTTGCACATTGACCATTCATCCATTCATTAACTTGAGTTTTCCTGATGAAATCTTCATTGGGTAGTGAAAAATAAAAACATACTCTAATAATCTTTAAAAGATTCGAATGAAATGTTAAATCTATGATATCAAATGAATTTAGAAAAGATTTTTAAATAAAAAAAAAAAAAAATTAAATGAATTTTGAGAAAAAAAAAATTTAATTTTTTTTATTTTAAAAGTTTTGAATTTAAAAGGCAGGGACTCTGAAATGGGAGAATTAAATGTATTAATAACATCCTATTCATGAACCTATGTCAAAATATCTAAAAATATTTAGGCCGAATTGAGAATTAAAATAAATTTTGAAAATCCTAAATCTATCTCACTCTACGCTCACGTAAATGTTCATACAGACTTTAAATGTAGCTGCTGTACTCGATCAGCTGTAGTGGCTGCCTTGATGAGATCTCCCTGCATGTAGGCCTACACCCCGCTGGCGATGTCCATTTGGAAGTTGCTCTGGAGAATGATGTCAATTCTCGAAGACGATTAGTCGACTGCTAAAACACAAAGAAAAGAAAAATATAAATTAATTGTATATTTATTTTATTCGCTTCTAAGTCTAACTTTATTGATTTGAGATCTCAATGTGTATGTGTTTTTTTTTTGTGATTGAGTTAATAATATATTTTATCTTGTATTATTTAACGTTTAATTAAATATATTTAGGTTATTAATTCTAGTCCCTTATTCCCATATTCTCGCTTATTTGATATTAAATCCAAAACATAAATTTCCAAATAGTTTTTACTTCATTTTGGGATCTTTTCTCCATTCAATTCAACATTTGTAGCCCTCACATTAATTTTTTTTTTAATTAAAAAGAATAAATAAAAGATGATTTTTCTAATGTGAAAGGTAAGAAAGTGAATTTATCAAAATCAATTAAAAATAAATAACTTGTAGTTGAATAAATATATAAATAAAAATAAATTATATATATATCGTGAATGAATCCATCTTTTAATTAGATCACCTTGTCACTTTATATATATATTTTGGATCCCACTGTCATTTGTCATTACAAAAATTGTATCAATTATATTTTATTTGTTAAACTTTGAGTCAAAAATCCTGGTTTAATTCTCTTCAAAGCAAATAATAAGTGTCTGTAACTAAATTGTACTTGAAAATCACACGATTAGAGACCAAAAGTTGAACAAATAAAATAAAAGAGAAAAATCTTTTTAGTTATTATTGATGAGAATCAGTGGGATCCAATATATATATAAATGGGAGTATAAATTCATAAATGATTTTGATAAATCCATTCTCACCTCTTTCAAATTAGAAAATCATCTTTTATTTTAAATATAAAAATTGATTTTTTCTAAAAAATATATATACATGAGCATGTCAGCATTATAAATATTCGTTTAATAATTTTAGAAAGAAGCTTAAAAAGGTAAAAAGTTGAATATTATCTGATTCCAAAATGAAATCAAAACTATTTGGAAACTTATTTTTTGTATTTACTGTTAAATAAAAGGAAAAAAATATTTAGGAATACAATTGAATCACATAAGACTTCCAATGAATTAATAAAACATGCTATCAATTTAATTTAAGTGGAAAATGAGTTATATTAAAATTACCTGTAAGATCTGTCAGACTGATTTTGCTTAAAATAATTCACTCACATTTAAGAAAATAATTAGAGAAATTTAAATCATTAATAAAATACAACCAAGGGTTTATAAAAGAAAATAAATAAATGAGAAAGATGAATTGAAAGGTTAAACGTTTTTGCCTAGTTTTCTTAACTCACACACATAAAATGATTTAATTTGTTAGAAATAAATATTACTTAATAAAATCATGCAGAATGGATTAATTATCAAAAAAATAATGAAATTTACCTTTAATAAAAGTGATGACAGCTGAATTTAGGCAGTAAAAGTGCTACACGAGCCGACAGGTCAGAGCAGGGCCAGAGAAGCTGTCAAATGGACGACCAACTCTGACAAATAAAAAAAAAAAAAAAAAATTGTTTACAATAAATTATTCTAACATTAAAAAATAATTTAGAATAATGTTTTATATAAATTTTTATTTTCCTTTTAATCAGAGTTGGGTTTTATACAAGATTTTGAAGTTTTATACAAAAATCGCGGATAAAACTTGTATAAAACGTATAAAATGTATAAAACTTGGATGTGCATGCGCAAACCCGACGAGAAAGGATACAAATAAAATTTCATTTTTCAATTATTAACATTTTGATTATGTTATTCACTAAAGTAAAAAGCAAACAACATCGTCAATTCTTTAAAACATTATAAAATATGAAAAACCATGGCCGTGCCTAGCAATGGCGGTCCGAGCCTTACATTTTGGGGGGGGTCACTGTTTTTTTTTTTTTTTTATAGTATAAATAAATGGGCCTGGACCCCAATAAATATATATTAATCAAATATGAGTATCGTTTAAGTCTTAAATGGCCTAAGTTGCCGAAAAGATTGTGTGAATGGGAGAGTGAGTGGGAAAAAAGTGTGTGTTAAAAAAAAAAAAGATTTTTGGGGGGGGGGGTCACGACCCCCTGACCCCCCTCTGGGACCGCCCTTGGTGCCTAGCTTATTTAGCGCCCGGGGCAAGTTAGTCCTTTAACGCCCTTTGCAGAGGCGTACCGAGGCAGTTGGGGGCCTGGGGCGGCACTAGAAGAGGGGGCCTTATAATGAATTTTTTTTTAGGGGGGGGCTGCTCATCTTTAAATATCCCTCTTCTCCATACATAAAAATATTTTTAAAATACCGTATATTCCTGAACCCCAAGGGTCCCGGGGCCTCTCGAAGAGAAATTTTCATTAAATTTTGTTTTTACTTGTGCCCTGAGGGCCCCGGGCCTCTCAAAGAGAAATTTTCATTAAATTTTGATTTTTTAACAAAATTTTTCGGTTTTTATTTGAGCCCTAAGGGCCCCGGGGCCTCAAAAGAGAAATCTTCATTAAATTTTGTTTTTGTGCCCTGAGGGCCCCGGTCTTCTCAAAGAGAAATTTTCATTAAATTTTGGTTTTTTAACTAACTTTTTCGGTTTTTACTTGTGCCCTGAGGCCCCCGGAGCCTCTCAAAGAGAAATTTTCATTAAATTTGATATTTTAACTAAATTTTTCGGTTTTTATTTTTGCCCTGAGGGCCCCGGGGTTTTCAAAGAGAAATTTTCATTAAATTTTGATTTTTAACTAAATTTTAGGTTTTATTTGAGCCCTGAGGGCCCCGGGGCTTCTCAAAGAGAAATTTTCATTAAATTTTATATTTTAACTAAATTTTTCGGTTTTTATTTTAGCCCTGAGGGCCCCGGGGCCTCTCAAAGAGAAATTTTCATTAAATTTTGATTTTTAACTAAATTTTTCGGTTTTTACTTGAGCCCTGAGGGCCCCGGGGTCCTCAAAGAGAAATTTTCGTTAAATTTTTTTTTATAAATATATGGGGGCCTATGCCGGCTCGGGCCTGGGGCGGACCGCCCCCCCTCGGTACGCCACTGGCCCTTTGTATATATTTTTTACATTGTCACAATAATGTTTCCCCTCCGAAAAAATGTTTTACCTTTTTTTTTAGGGACGCTAATTTTTGCCGCCGCCGGGACCGAAATTTTTTCCCGTGTGGCGCCCCCGGAACCAAAATTGTTTTCCGCCCGTAAAAATATTTTACCTTTTTTTAGAGACGCTAAATTTTTGCGCCCCTTCAAAATTTACGCCCTGGGCAAAGGCCCCGGTCGCCCCCCCTAAGCACGGCCCTGTGAAAAGCTTTTAAGCTGTTTTTTTAGGGGGGTTGATTTTTTACAGTTCTATACCTTTTATACATCGGCCTAGTTTTATCCGCGGGTTTTATACATGTATAAAACCGTGTATTATACTCGGCGGGATAAAACCTGCCAACTCTGCTTTAAATTTATTTTTCATTATATCCAGATTATCAAAACATTGACATTTTTTTTTTCGAAAAAAAATATTTTTTTCAAATCTCAGGGGGTAATTACCCACTTTACCCCCCCCCCCCCCTTGTATCCGCCCTTGCTTCTCTCTGAGCCACGGGTCACGGGCTTCTTATATTTATATATGACAAAATAAACAATAATATAAATATTTATTATTTTGAGGTTAAATGGTTGTATTTATTTATAAAGTGCAAGATATGTAGAAAATTGAAAATAACACAATTTTTTTTTTTTTTAAATTAAAATTTTACTTCATCCCCTTTCACTAAAATGTCAAACGTTCAATTATTTCGTATTTGGAAAATATCACTATCTTATAATCTTAAAAATATAAGATTTTCAAAAAAATATTATACATTAATACAGCCCAAAATATTGAAAATTAAACGTAATTCCAAATCAACGCAAATTTTTCGTCAAATATTCATCTCACCGGTAAAACGAAACAACGAAGAATGTCACGTAGGGAGTAACCATACCACATTATGGGTTGTAGAAAGAGTGGTGTCAGGTGCTTTGCTTGGGATCATCCCTTATGCCTTAATAAAGCCGTCGTTTATTATGGATTGTCTTTTGGCCATCTCATTGGTCTTGCACAATCATTGGGGTATAGTTTCCGTGTCCTCGGATTATTTGAGACCAAACACTGTCGGATCGCATTTGAGCAAGGCTGGGATTGGTCTATGCTATATTCTTTCTTTTTTGACACTTGCTGGTTTCTTTAAACTTATTAAAGATGATTACGGATTGGCTGCTTCAATAAAAAAACTCTGGAATATCCCTATGGAAAAAGAAATTGAAAATAAAGAACAATCAATTGAAGACAATGGCACTAAAAATCAACGGAATAACGACGTAAAGCAAAACCAAGTAAATAACAAAGAAGAAAATAACACAAAAGAGAAATAATCCTTCATTTATAAATGTAAAAATAAAATAAAATTTCATTCTGCCTGCAAATATTTTTATTTAAATCTTAAGTATTTTTAATCAGCATTTTTGATTTTTGGAGATTGTGAGATATTTTTATTTTAAGTTTTGTTTTTTTTTTACCTTTTAAAACATTTTTTTTAACTAATTGGTAGCCAATTTAATTTAAAAAAATTTTAACGTTCGGAACGTGAAGCAAATCAGTGACCTCTTAATCACAGAGTATATATATAATAAATACAAATGCACTGTTGATCGACAAAAATATATGAAATTTAATTTCTTCAAATACTGTACCTCGGCAAGAATGATGACATAACTCAAAAAATGAATTATAATCAATAATAAATATCTATTTGCCCGCGTCTGGATGAAAAATATCAAATCGCTAACTTGCAATTTATCTTACTTATTCAAAATTTAAAAGAATCGCTCAGGGGCCCACACATCTTGTGGGTACGTGGATGGCGACCATGAGCTCCCCGAGCTGGGACAGGCAGTTTTTCAGTTCTTTGTGTCTGTCTCTTCCTTCCTCATTTCAACAGGTGCCAGGCCGTGCGACGGGCCGGCCTGTCCTATTTCTTTCGGTCGTAAAAACGTATGATAGGGTTGGAGGTAAAGAATGAGGTCCGCCGACCCCGCATCGCGGGACAAGGCGAGGAGAGAAGAAGATTTAAAATTTAAAAGAAGCTTATAAAATTTGAAAAAAAGTTATTTATAGTTTTCTTTTATTGGTATTTATCAAATACCCTATTGCCCTCGGGGCTTGGCGTAGAGGTTGGCGTGCTAACCTCGTATACCAAACGTCGCGGGTTCGGACCCCAGGCAGTCTGATAATTTTATTTAAGGCATTTGGATACCAAATGGCTTAAATAGAAATCCCTGGATCCCCAATAGATAATATTATATTACAACGGTTATCGTCAAAGTCTTAAATGGCCTAAGTTGCCGAGAAGACTGTATGAATGTGTGTGTGAGTGTGAGTGTGAATGAGAAAAAAGTGTGAATGTTTTTTTATTAAAAAAAAAAAAAAATACCCTATTGTTGTTCTTACCAGTGTATGATATATATATATAATTTAAAAACATTTTATTGGAAACAATATACCATATAAAAATATTACAACGTTTATTACTGGTATTTTAGCACATCTATTATTTACAAATGTCTATTTACAACAGGAAAAGGAGCAGCAGTAGTCAGAATGATAAAATCTCCGATTTTCACAAAATTAATAAGTGAGTTTCGGGATAACTTCATTGATAATCGATCCTTCAAAATTGTTTAGGTCCCGAGTTAGACATATTCTCAACAACGCCTGCTAATTTTATTATAGTTTAGAGAAAGTAAATATAAATAAGGGGTGTTTCAAAAAAAACTTTGAAAATTCATAGAAATTTATTTAGAGAACCTACAGAGGTGATTGTTTTAAACAGCACTAAAACCAGCTCTGTAGCTTCTTTGAAAGAATTTATATGTCTTTGATTCTTCAAACCAAAACAGGCAGCTAGCACGGTCGTGTCCAGTGAAGGTAGCTCGTGATAGTGCGATTCGGAACTAGGCGAGTCAAAACTTGGATTCTCTGAATAATTTATTTGAATTTTCAAAGTTGTAAAGTCCTTTTTGAAACACACTGTATAAACCAGAACCGCTTGGTGTGCGCTAGTAACATAATAACATATTTATCTATCACTGAACTGGGATCTGCTTGAAAACCCATTCTATATATATGGACCCTGTTACGCATTAGTATGTCAAGCGCCATTACCGAGTTTTGAGAAAATTAACATTAAAGTTTTTTGTTTTCATTGGATTATATATATATAATTTATATATAAATTTTTTTGTCAATTGTGCAAGTAACATTAAATATAAATTTTTTTAGGACATATTTCATAAAAAATACTATTAATTAAAGCATTTGAAACAATATTTTTTGGCGCTTGACACACTAATGCATAACAGGGTCCATATATGCTTGACGAGAACATGATTCTCGTTTTCATCCTGAGAAGAATTTTAGTCTTTATTTTAACTATGTTTTAGATTTAGGCTTTTCACATTTACTGCAAGTGTCATTCTTTGGCACTTGGAAGCCTAAATTAAATTCAGAATTTATTATTTTATAATACATCGATTTTTTAACAGGTATGAAATTGTCTTGTTTGCTTTTTTCTACATATAAATCGTACATTTTGCTAAACTTTAAATGTGAACCCAAATAATGACGAGTTGTTGATACTTTACAATAATGCGATTCAACAATCGGAAAACTTTTTATGTGTTCTCGAGCCTTCTCAGCATTTCCTTCGGGCTTTCTTCTACTAGCAGGATTTTTACCTCTTTTATCCAATTGAGGTGTATACGTCGCAAAGTTTTTGTGTGCTGTGTATATTGGTTTCGAAGAAATACCCAACGTATTCATATAAAATTCCTGGCATACTCTTATTCTATCTCCTTTTATAATAAAAGAATAACTAAAAGCATATGTTCTACCTTTAGAAGAATCTCCAAATCGTCGTCTATGGCGGCTAATAAACGAACGTTCTGTTGTGTTTAGTACGAAATGGCGTTTTTCAAAAGATGACAGTAAATTATAATAATTACACAGTTCAGATCGTTCATTTTCTGTTATCTTAGAGCTACACTTGAATTTACAACTTGTATAGCAGTTTTTAAGTTTTCTTACAGTTTTATTAGAACCAAATTTACCTATCGAATTGACGAGATTATTATTTTGTATATTTGATTCCCATGTAGATGATTGTACTTGAATGTTGGTTGATGGTGCATCAGTAATTTCATTATTTCTGAAATTAAAATAGAAAAATATGTTAGATTCAAAGATAGGTAAAGCCCTTGAAGAATTTAAGGGGCTTCGGGAAGCGAAGCTGTTTGCAAGTTTTTACCGATAAGATGGCGTTAGGGGTCTTAAAAAAGTTACCCAAAAGCCCAACTATTACGAAAATTTGCCCACAGATGGCAGGATGGTAGGGCTATATAAATATCAATAGGTTAATATCATGTATTTGTTTGATTTTAGTAGATCTTTTAATTATTAAGAGGTTGAAATTTTATATTTAAGTTAGACACCCCCATGAGACGTGACACAAAGCTTTTGAACAAAATCGGTCAAAGAATACTAGTACTTTACTGATGTACTTTTTCAGTTTTTTCGATTTTCTCAAAATTCGCTCACACGATTTTGATTAAAATTCAAAAATCAATTATTTTTTAGATGGTCTTTCAAATGTATATTCTCATTTTGCCATTGAAATCTTCTGAAGACCACTTTAGTCTTGTACTCCATAGAAAAGTTAGGAGAAATTGTTGCCATGGTAACAAAAAATAAATATTTTCCCATACTTATAAATTTTACAACTTGAAAATCGAATGTATCGTACTGTCGGAAACTAAATATATGCCGACACAAAAAATCTGGTGCGACCAGTCACACCAGATTTTTTAAAATAAAAAGAGATGAATGGGAAAATTACCTAGAGCCCATTTGGCATGTATTGATATTTTTAACTTTAGATTGTGTTTGAAGTGATGGTGATGCACAACATTCATTTAGACAAACTTGACATTTATAATTTTCTTCGACTTTGTGTACTTTAAGATTATTTTCTAACGATGGCTGATATAAGAATTTTTTTTGGCAAACAATGCAATTGAACATGTTCGCTTTCTTTTTATCTTCTTTTTCTAAAATATAAATATACAGTATTACTATTATTATACAATATTATATCAAAAAAAAAGAGAGAATTTAAAGGGATTTTTACTTTCTCTTAGCTATGTATATATGTAATATATATATATATACAGGGATGGGCGTTAATCAGTTACATGTATTTGAAATACAAGATACCAAATACAATATTAATTGGTATCTTGTAACTCGTTACAGCATAGGCAAAGTAATTGCTATCTTGTATTTCGTTACATTTTTTAGTAATTGGTATCTGAAATTCGAGATACCAAATACTTTTTTTTTTTAATTTGCCGCAGTGTAAAAAGTTTTGCAGAGGGAGCTGAAATCGTTTTAATTTATTTAAAATTACTGTATGTAATCGTCGTGTGGGTTCTCTGCTCCGGATCTTAGTAAAAACCAGTAACTAGAAGTCAATCAATCCGCCAAATTTTCACTCTTCGTTAAAAAACTTTTTTGCTTTCTTCTTTCAACCAGCTCTCAACGACTAAATCTTTGTTCTTCTGCCCCAGTTGAAAGACTGTTTTCATTTGCGGGTTTATTCATTCTCCATCAAGTTCCAGATTATCCGACAAAACTTTTGAAAACTTGGTTTTTTGAAACCTTTTCATATTTTTATAAATAAATTTTTTTTATATCATGATTAATTTTATTGTTTTCGATTTTCCAAAGGTATTCTCCAATATAAGTTTAGCTGCCACTTTCCTAAACTAAATTTATTTAGGGTTCCAGATAGAGCCCTGCACGGGCCGATTTTTTTGGCCCAGACCGGTCCGTGTCCGTATTTTTTTTGACTTCCCGCCCGTACCCGGCCCGTAATTTTTTACCATTCTTCAGGCCCGCCCGGAATTTTTTCAAACCCGCCCATACCCGCCCGAGATTTAGTGAATGAATGAACGAATGTCTAGCAATTTTTAAATAAAATTTCATTTGCATGCCCGTCCGCCCGAACCCGTTTATTTAGACTTGCTACCCGCCCGTACCCGACCGTAATTTTTTCATGGCCTCCAAAGCCCGCGGGCCGGGCGGGTAACGGGCCTACGGGCCAACCCGTACCCGTGCAGGGCTCTAGTTCCAGAATTACCCCTCCAAAAAGTATTTTAAAATCAAGGAAAAATTTGTTTGTAATTGGTATTTTCAATGTATTTGAAATACGTAATTGGTATTTTGTATCTCGTTACACAAACCCGTGAATAATTGGTATCTTGTATTTCGTTATAAAAATCTGAAGTAATTGGTATTTTGTATCTCGTTACTCAAAATCGAGTAACTTGCCCATCCCTGTATATATATATATATATATAGTGAGAAAGTATAGGATTCATGTCAAAAATTCGATGTGATCGATTTGATGGATGTACACGTTTTGAGATCCCCTGAATCCAAAAAAGTGGTTTTCGCGACATGGTCTGTCTGTCTGTGTGTATGTCTGGGTTCAATTGAAAGCAGGAAGGAATTGAGCTAGGGGGTTGAAATTGTAAGGAATGTTGAATTAAGATGATTAAAAGTGGGAGGAATAAAATATGTATAAAACTGAAAAAGGCATCTAAGGGAGATAAATATAAATCCTTCAGAAACAGAGAATTTTTATACTCTGACTTTGCATAAGTCATTTGCTCTTTTTCTTACCTTTTTTTCCAATGTTTTGCAATTTTTCCTTTGGACAAAATGTTATACTTTGTGCGATGCATTTTGTAATATGTTTGTTTATGAAAAATAAATTGATAAAATTTGTTTTACATAATTGACATGTATATACAGGACCTGAAAGAAAAAAAATTATTTACATTGGTGTGCGTTCAGCCTAAGCTTTTTATTCCAATAACAGTGAGGTAATTGACAAATATGAGCAGCCAGAATGAAATCAGACAAAAATCTTGAGTTAATCTAATCTTTATCCAATTTCCTTTATTACAATCGTCGACGTTTCGGACGCAAATCGCGTCCTTCCTCAGGACAATTAACAGTCGTACAATACAGATGGGTGTATTATTTTTAATAATATAAAATCACACTTCAAGGGAGTGTAATGCATTATTTGAAAATGTATATATTTGATGGCACTCACTTTAATGCGAGAGGCCTCAATGAGTGCCTTCGAATATATATAGTTTCCCATAATGCATTACACTCCCTTGAAGTGTGATTTTATATTATTAAAAATAATTCACCCATCTGTATTGTACTCGATTGTACTGCAATTGTCCTGAGGATGAACAGGATTTGCGTCCGACACATCGAAGAATGTAATAAAGAAAATTGTATAAAGATTAACTTAAAATTTTTGTCTGATTTCATTCCTGGCTGCCATTCTGCTCATATTTGTTTTTATTTCAAGTTTTTAAAAAGCTTTCTTTTGATCTCTTTTTATATATATAAAATTATACAATTTTTATGTTCTAAATTATGGTATACATTTCTTTATAATTGAAATAAAAAAAAAAACAATGAGTTTCAATCACTATATGTTGTTAAAAATAAATTGAGACAGGAAAATGGCCAAAGTAGGATGCACCGAGTTCAATAAAACTCCCACATTTTGACCTAAATTTACTGGACTACTTCAGTTATTTGGAATCATAAATGGCGAAATGGTTGTATGATAATTTAAATGACATATGGACAATTTCCAAGAAACAAACAATTTAGGCCAAAAGGTCTTATTCTAAGAATTATTTTGAATCCAGACCAACTTTTTTTGGTTCTTCATCTTCCTATCACTCATTTTCAAGCAACAAAAATAATTTATTCCTAATACTTTTATGTGCCTATGCTCAAATAAACAGTATTCCTGTTCAATTTGTATCAAGAAGGATTAAAATTATTATAATAATAAGATAATAATTATTCCATTGCGTTGGTCATAAGTCAATTAAATTAATTACTTAGTTTTTTGTTTATCTCTTCTTATAAACAAATCACTTTTTTCTTTAATAATTCTAACATGATTTCGATTTTCTGGACTTTGTTTTTTTGTTTTTCTAACAACATGAACAAAATGTCAAAATTTGTTTTGAGCACAGAGACCAATAAAAGTAAAAGAGAGTTTGTTTTTTTTAAATCCTATCAAAAAAATTATTATATATATATTATAGAATAGGAAGAATAAATGGGCAAGCAAATATATATAAAATATATATATATATATCGAGTTAGAAATTCAATATTTCTTTCATTTATAACTTTGTGAAACCTCACATATCTTACTAAATAATTTTACTTATAAATATGTTTCACGGAAAACCTACACCACTTTCCCTCCAAACTAAAAAAAATTAAGTTATAAAATTTACATTTTTATCCAATTAAATTAGAAATTACTGAAAAAGAGTTTGAATTAAAAGGGAATAAGAAAATAATTTATCTTACCTATATGAATAGGATATTTTACATCAATTTCTTCCATTATTATTGATTTATAAAATATTTCGATTTAAATATAAATTAATCAAAGTTGAATGGATAATTCGTTTGCTGTCATTTAGTATTATTGATCTACAAGAAGATGGAATAAAAAACAAATTTTTATGGGTATTTCGATTATATAGACCACATTTTAATAGAAAACAAATGTTTTGAAAATGGAAAATGTACCATATTAAAAGATTTAATTCAGTGTTGGAGTATAAAGCTGTCAACAGGGTCATCAACCACTGACAGCTTGTTCCTTGACTGACAGGAAAGTGGGTGAGCCATCGTGGCAATAATGGAGGATTTAAAAAATATATCTATTTATAAAATAACTAAATTCGTTGCCGAAAAAGACCTGAGTGAAATAAAAAAAAAAACAATTGAAATAAGATCGATGAATGAAATTATAAGTTAGCATTAAAATATTGAGAAGGATGAATAAATAAAATCCGGAGCTGATGATCAGGCAATCTATTTGGATTAATTGCTTCCGCTATAAGTCGACGTTTCGGGGCCAAAACGGCTCCTTCTTCAGGACCATGCGGTGTCAAAAAAACAAATAGCCCTCAATTTTGTCATAAAAGTCTCGCTAGAAGATATGTGGCAAAGGCAATGGTGTCTAACGAAGAATGATCATCATTATATAACATATTTCTCCTGATTCCAAATAACTAAACACCTTTAATTAACTGATTTCTGTCTTTCTCTTATTTATTTATCGACGTTCCACACGCTGATTTTTCAAAGCCCCATAGGACTATACATTAACAAGTGAAAGGAAAAATAATTGCATATATTTATTTTCAATGAAGAGTAGAAAATTGGCTGTGGTGAGGATTAAATAAAGGAACTCTATGAGTAGGGCAGCCAGCGGAAATAAAAATCTTTATATTATTTCCAGTTTCTCATTCAACAATTAATTCGTCCTGAAGATGGGAGCGATGCGTTCCCGAAACGTAGACGAAATAATATAAAGTTTTTTATTTCCGCTGGCTGCCCTACTCATAGAGTTCCTTTATTTATTTTCAATTAAAATCACTTAATATAGAAATTCTCTTTTTTTTTTTTTAATTTATTTTTTATTTTAATTTTTGTCTTTGAACAGTTTTCAGGTAGTAATATTCTCCCAATCAGACTTAGAAAGAAATTGCCTTTTTTTTAAGAATAAAGGATTAAAGGATAAATTTAGTATTTTATTTAATTATTTTTTTAATCACTCGCTCTTTTTCCCACTTACACTCACATTCAAACAGTCTTTTCGGCAACTTAGGCCATTTAAGACTTTTAACGATACTCGTATGTTTAATATTTGGTATCCAAATGGCTTAAATAAAATCATCGGACTGCCTGGGGTCCGAACCCGCGACGTTCGGGATAGAACTTAGTCACGCTACCAACTACTCCAAGCCCGAGGGCAATTGTTATTTTAGAATTATTTTTTTTTATAATACATTGTTGAAAATAAGTGTTAAAAGCAGAGAGTAATATTGAGAGAAGTTAATTTTATATAATCGATTGTACCGCACTCATGCACTTGAACTAGAATAGCAAAAAATTTATTCTAACTTCCAGAAAAATTAATTTAAAATAAAAAATTAATTATATTAAAAAAAAAAAAATTATTAGTAATTCAATTACCTCTAAATCTTATTTCATTTTGTGAGGCAATCTTGATAAAAAAATTATAAAATTTTATATTATAGGTAGGTCCCGGCGGCACGCCCTTATTTTTTCGGATATATGAATTAATAAATATTTAATAGGTAATTAAATTAATGCTAAATTAAATGTGTTTTTATGTAAAAAAAGCCCCAAAATCGCCATTATTATCAATGGGCGCCATAGATAACAAGAAAGAATCTCGCTTTTGTTCAAAACAAAAATAAATAAACAACAGAAGTGAAAATAAAAAGGTAAGCAGTGAAAGTGGTGAAAGTGTAAAGTTCTTGAGGCAGCTGGGGGTGTTTTTTTAAATAATACCCAAGCGTAAGCGCTTTTGAAGCGCGCGCGTCAAAGGCCATCAGCAACGCTAACGAATCGCGTCCCCAGCTGCCAGCCAATGCTCTTCTTTTTTTCTATTCATTTGACAACCGACAAAACTATTTGAATCGTTTGAATTTGACTGTTAGCACGTCTTTGTATAAACTATCTTCTACCGGTTCTTTGAATTTTATTTATTGTAATTTACTTATATAAAATATAGGCTATATGCTTATTCCATTTTTATTATATTTATTTATATTGAATCAAAAATGGACACTCACATCTGGCAATCCGTTATTTTGAAATGGGTAAGTTATTCATTTATTCTTTATGTGATTTCGATATTAATTTTCGATTTCCATCAACAGGTCAATTCTCTAAATATATGTAAAATAAGCCATATAAATGAACTGCACAATTCTAATTTCTTTAAAAATATTCTTCCTTCTTTGTAAGTATTACTTTTTTTTTTTTTATTAATTTTATTTATTTAAATATTAAATTAATATTAAATAAAAATTTTAATTTAAGCCAGCCAAATGGTGATGAGGCCATTTAATAAAAAAAAAAAAAAAACAATTTTAATCGATATAATTTTATTCATTTACTCAAGTGAATTTAACAAAAATCTTTATGACCAAATGGAGATTTTGCCTTTAATGGGCATCAGGGGCTGATATATATATAATCATAAATACACTATATAAAAGGACGATAAGGAGAATAAAACCAGCTTTAGTTTTTCTCTCTCACAACTTCAATTTATTTGCAAATATTTCGGCTCCTATACTCCTATATTTTTACTAAATTGACAATCTCTCTCAAAAAATTCATACATGCACTGAGGATGGCCCCTGTATAGGAGCCGAAATATTTGCAATAAATTGAAGTTGTGAGAGAGAAAAACTAAAGCTGGTTTTATTCTCCTTATCGTCCTCAACTGCGATTCCCAGCTACAAACAACTACTGTACACTATATAAAAAAAAAACAAAAAATTATATTAAAAAAATAACATTTTTTAATATCTAACTGAAATTTCTTATATTATAAATAATTTTTATTAGAAATTTATAAAGTAATTAAAGTCGGTGTCTTTTATACATTATAGGGAAGAAGTCAGTGGATAATTTTTTTTTAATGTCTAACGGCTTTTTTCATTTGTTGGTCTATCTTTGTATATACAAATTATATTTATTACATTAGAAATTTTTCAAAAAATAATTTTCTGTGCTGACTTTTCATCACTATATAATATCTAAAAGTCCAACCCCCTACTAACATTTAAATGTATTTCTGTATAACTATTTAATTCATTTTAATTGCTTTTGATTTACATATTTTAATTAATTTTTTTTCAGAACTGACGAAGCTTCTTCTTCTCTACTTTCTTTCATTAATGGTAAATATATAAATTTACAAATAAATAAATATATACAAAGCAACTGTGAATGTGCTAATAAAACAAAAGGTTGTGAATATTTTTGTGTTCAAAATAAAAAAAATATTGACAAATTATTAAAAATAAAGAATCAATTATATATTTTTAAGCGAGGTGAATTGTCGATTCAATATGTAGCAGGATAAATAAAAGGCTAAGCAGCTATGACCCAACCGAAACGTCGCTGTGGTTCGAATGCAATAAAGAAATAATCATAGCTGCTTAGCCTTTTATTTATCCTGCTATATATTTTTATTTTCACTAGCTCAGGGGCCCACATCTTGTGGGTACGCGACCACGAGACTGACAGTACTTCTGTACTTTGCATGTCAGTCTCTTCCCTTCTATATTTTTGACAAGCGTCAGACCGTGCGACGGTCCTGTTCTATTCCTTCTCGGTCACAAAAACCCATGATCCGGCGACCCCGCACCTCGGGATTAAAGCGACGAAAGAAGATTTTTATTTTCACATTTGGCGCGAACTCTGAGACGGCGAACAAACGCATTAAATGCTGACCATATATGAGCTAGTGCCACTAATACTGATAATTAGGCGTTAAGATAAAGCCTATTATTTATCAAAAATGTGTTGTAGGAGCATATTATTTAGAGTTTTGGAAGATGTATTGGTCATAAAACATATCAGCCACAGAACGTCGACTCAGACTTCAATCAAATTTCGTGCTACAATACTCCCATACAAAGTCCGTTATATTTTCCAGAAAGTTTGTTTCCCTTTATATCTCTTTCTGGGCTATTTTGAAGGCCGAGGCTGAATCTATAGAATATAAGTGTATATTCGCTCAACCCGGGAAAGGCAACGCATTACCAGGGGCGGATTAAAGGGGGGGGGGGCGCCCCTCCCCCTTTAATCTGCCCCTGGTAATGCGTTGCCTTTCCCGGGTTGAAGCTGAGCTAGTGAAAATAAAAATATATAGCAGGAAAAATAAAAGGCTAAGCAGCTATGATTATTTCTTAATTGCATTCGAACCACAGCGACGTTTCGGTTGGGTCATAGCTGCTTAGCCTTTTATTTATTCTGTTCAGGGGCGGATTAAAGGGGGGGCGGGGGTCGATTCCCCCCCCCCCCGAGAAGAAATTCATCAAGTTATAAAAACTAGTAATCTTAAAGAAATTATGATTTCCGTTCTTTAATTTCAATTGAATTTGTTACGAATCAATTTAAATAAATAGGAAAGGGGTCTAAATGGCCATAGATGCCGACAAAGTCCTTAAATAAACCCCCCCCCCCCCCCCCCCCCCCCACAAAATTGCATTAATCCGCCCCTGCACATTACATCGTCAGTATAGTTCGCGCTAAAGGTGACTGAAAATATAAGTGATTGTTAATTTATGATAATTTGTCTTTGGTCTAAATTAAAATATTCAGAAATGAAAAAATATAGCCTTTTGTAACACTTAATCACAGTCAGTAACTCTGTATATTCAAGGGTCATTTAGAAAGTAACTTTCCCTGGTGGTCTCTAATGTGCACAGAAACATTTTCTTGATCAATCTTTGGGCCTCTTTTGTTTTACTGCTTTTTTGAAGTCTTTCCTGGGATAGATTTCGGTGCACCTCTTTGTTAAATGGCAGGAAATGAAGTTTAAAAAGATAGTGAAAGTGATTCCTGCGGTAAAGTTCAGGACTATTGGATGAATTGTTAAATAATTCACCATTTGCACAACATATCGGAAGATATCCACTTAGATGAATTTAACCATCCAAACTATAATTCTAATCTCTTCCAGCGATTATCTCCCTTCATTCATTCATTCCGGTCAGCATTTCTATAGTTTCAGAGAGATACAAGCAGGATTCTGTCACAAACTGATTCCTATCTCAAGATTTCACAAAACAAGAAAACAAAATTTGATCTTCCTTTATGACATTACATTGAACAGTAGCGAAACTATTTCGAGATCTGTTACTACTGTACTTATTTATTGTATTTAAATTTACTAATTGCATAAATTGATTGCGGCCAGTTGTTCAAAACTGCTTTATCAGAATTTTTTAACCATGTTTTTTTCTTTTTAGAAAAATATCCAAAATTTCAAATTGATTCTTTGGAGTCTTCTGAAGATATAACTCTAGTCTGCTCACTTTTAATAATTCATATTTCATTAAGATGTGATAATCATCCACTTAAGGATGAAATGTGTAAAAAATCTCGATGAAGAAACACAAACGGCTCTTAAGAATCTCTTAGAGAATATTATGACATTAAATCAAGGCTTAGATAAAGATACTCTGACTTCATCAATTAGCAAATGTGTTTTGTTTGAAGATAAAAGTAAGTATTTTTTTAAATATATTTGAGAATGATCTAACAAATTCTTTTCTAAACGCAATCTTAAAAAGCCTTTTTTTCCAAATATCTTATCAGACTTGTTTCTTTTTTTCCTTCCTCTCATGTGTTTAAAATAATTTCTACAATTAATTTTTTTTTTTTTAGTTAAGACAACGAAATTATTTAAAAATAAGAAACCTCTCGAAACGTTCTTACAAGTAAGTTTTTTAAAAGTTAAGATCTATTGATTGTGGCTAAATAAAGATGAAACTTAGAAGACAGCCAATTAAAATCATTTAATTATTAAATGCTTTATTCAATTCTCTCAACATTTCCGTCAATTAGCCTTTACAGACAAACAGATCAAACATAATCAGTATTGTATCCAACTGTAGTTGTCAGTTTGCTGAAGAAGGCCGGAAGTATCGACAATAATGTTGAGATTGGTTAAAAGCATTTAATAATTGCTTCCTTTCTCTTTCATCATCCTATGTTCAAACAATATATTTTTAAACCTAAATTTTATTTACGATCCTTTTGGATGGATAGCAGCCAGGTCGGAATAAAGGTGAAAAAAGCATACCGACTCCAAAAAAATGAAGCAATAGACCTCGTTTTCATTTGGCTCTCTTCTAATGAAGGTCGTAACTTCGATTGCATTCTTTTTTTTTAGTCTCCGGTTTCAAGAAAACAAATTCAATTAGAAGAACTAAGAGAGGAAAATAAAAATCTTAAAACTAAACTACATTTAGCCGAATTAATGAAAACAGAAATTAGTGAAGATGTTGAAATGCAAGAAAAAAATATTGAAAAATTAAAAGAAGAATTGAAATTGAAAAATGAGGAATTAAGAAATCTAAAAAATGAAACCCTCCTTTGAACAGACGAAACAACAAGACCAAAACAACACACATAAAGATTCGGTAAGGAAAATTAAATATCTATTCATAAAAGCGAAGGGGGAAGCATCAATTTAAGTACCTTAAGGTGCGCGTCTCGGGGTGCTAAGGGTTCAGGTTGGGATTTTAGAAGGTCACAAATCCTACGTCCAAAAATATCCACGTTTTCAGGGAGCCAATAATGGATTAAATGACTTGTATGAGCAGGTGCATCGTCTTGTTGGAAGATGTACGGCCTCTCAGAGGTCATACATACCCTCCATCCCGAGATACCCAAAAGATCTTAAAAATCACCGCCAGCGTTCTTCCAGCACGAAGACTTTCTATTTACGCAGCTCCTCTGTTACATTCCAAGTCTTGACTTGACAAACCCTGCCATTTTTATATTATTAGTCTTACTCTCTAGCATACCTTGGCAACAATTATCGCCTACCCCTGATTTCTAATATACTGAGAAATTCAAATTCAATTTTGTTCCGGATTTTGACTCCGTGCACTGTACAGTTAGGGACAATATTAAGTCCCATCCATTTTCTACGTGTGATTATTTCATTGTTTTTTAAAAAATATATATTTTTAAATGCAAAACTTTCATGGTCCAAACCTAGAAAAATTTCCAATAAAAGATCTTCATTTTCTTTTATAAAAACAATTAAATAATCACAAGTAGAAAACGCATGAGTGGGACTTAATATTGACCTTCACTGTACATATAAGTAATGTAAAATGATATGTTATGGAGTAAACAAGTTTTGGCATATTTTCGGTAAAGCTTAATGCAAACTCATTCAGTGCTTTAAATTATGATTGTAGGAGCGCTTAACAAACTCATAAAATGCTTGGTCAAGCATTTTATGAGTTTATGTTAAACGCTCCACAATCATATAATTTAAAGCACTGAGGATGGTTTGCGTTAAGCTTACCGAAATATCTGCGAATAAATTATTTTAACGTGAAAAGCAGTCGCTGGTTTTTCTCCATAACCTTAATACTGTTGACCCAGCATACTTAGTTTCGTTTACTTGATATATTCTAAAGGTTAGAAATAAAAACCAGCGATTGCTTTTCACGTTAAAATATTATTCGTAGATATTTCTGCAAACCATCTTAAAGTGCCTGTATGATTGTGGAGCGTTTAAAAAACTCATAAAATGCTTGGCTTCTCAAGAATTTTATGAGTTTGTTAAACGCTCCACAATAATATAATTTAAAGCACTGGTGATGGTTTGGGTTAAGTTTACCGAAATATCTGAAAATAAATTATTTTAACGCAGTCGCTGGTTTTTCTTTTCTCCATAACCTTAATACTGTTGACCTATAGAATACTTAGTTTCGTTTACTTGATATGTTCTGCTGAAAAAACTTTTCTAAAACATGACACACTTGGGTGTTTTATCTTTTTTTCGCTTTGAAAGTGATCCTTATTAGGGGCATATAGAGATTTTCAAAATTTTTTCCCATGATTTATTTAAATCGATTCTAAATTTTTCAGCCTAACGGCATCGCCCCTATTACTAATTATTTTTCGCAAACTCTCACCCACATATACATGTGCCCCAGGATTTTAATCTGATATAACTCACTCTCTCAGAATTTCATTTATTGATTTGCTTATTTAAAGAGAATGTAATTATTCCTATACTGGTTGAGAGGCTCAAATGCAAATTTTTTGTTTGTCGAATTGTAATGATTGTCAACTCTATATATTAGGTGGATGCTTATTATAGGAAAATTAAATAATTGATCTAATTACTTATTAGTTGCCTTACATTTAATTTTTTTTTAAATAAAATTCATTTCAGGTCAACCAACCAAACAAAAGAAATTGCCAAGAGGAACTAAATAAATTAGAAGAACAATTTATGATCCTTAAAAATGATAATGAACTTCTTATTTCTGAAAAAGAAGAAGTTTTTCAAAAATTAAAGAAAAGTGAACGGCATTGTAATATGTGGAAAAATAAATTTGACGAAAAAGAACGGGAATGTTCCATATTACAGGTAATATATTTTTTCACTTAATTATAACTACAGCAATACCTCGCATAGTCCGCTTTGATCATAGTTAATCTTGGCAGAAATTCTTTTTTTATACTTCTCCTTTAATTAAACCACTTTCAAAATATCTTTTAAAATTATTATTTATTTATTATTTTTTTTTTTAGAATCAAATAGAAT